>JAULKM010045371.1:0-12977 GCA_032355605.1 Rubia tinctorum
TTGTTTATGGTGTGAAGCAGGGGCTGGTTGTGAAGTCCTATAATGGATGGGGTTTAGTTTCGTTTCATGTACTGTCAGAACAAGGGATATTTTTTCATAAAAAAGTTTTAGGTCTCGGTAGAAATATTACATTTATAGGAATATTAGATTTATAATTATCGGGTTATTATCAGGTTATTACATTTCCTATTTAATTATCGGGTGATAAATCCTATAATTTCCTATTTCCTATCGAAACTAAACCCCAAAATCCGATAACCCGATAATCCGATAATGGATGAATGCAATAGATAGATTTTCGTCCCCTGTTCTATAGGAAATATTTGTTTATAGGTTATCGGGTTTATATTTCCGTAAATAAACCTCCTATAGGTTAACGGGTTAGGAAATATAAATAAACGTCCATAAATCTGATAAACGTAAATAAACGTCCAATAGGTTAGGAGATATAAACCCAATAACCAGATAACCTATAGTACATTTATATAAACCCGATACCCGATAATCTCTAGGAAATATTTATTTATAGGACGATTTTATAGGAAATATAAACCTGATAACCCGATAATAACATGATAATCCCATCCCCCAAAATCTATCTATTGCATTCATCTAACCCTGCTTTATAGTCAAAATCTCTCTTGACCACTCTTCCGTCTCAACATGCTCAGTGCCATTGTTGAGAAACTGATTTTAGCGGGACAAACCACATGAATTCTCTCAGCTTGCACTTGATCGCGCGACTCCTTATTATGGAAACGACTGTGTCCTCATAGGTAATGTTACTACTCTTGAAATTACACATGTTGGTCATTCTCGAGTCACTGATTCCCTATCTATGTATGATATTCTGGTTGTTCTCCATGTTACCAAAAAATTACTCTCTATTAGCAAATTGACTCGAGATATGAATGTTGTTATTTGCTTTGAGGGTTGTACTTTCACTACTAGGAAAATTTTACTGGGATGTTAGTAGCCAAAGTCAACGTGATGGAAGCTTATATGTTTTAGATTATGGTGGTGTTGTTTGATGTGCTTTTGTTGAGTCGAGTAAATCAAAAACATTCTTTGAACTTTGGCATATTATATTGGGTCATGTACCTTATATCATCATTTCTTCCGTGAGCAAGTTTGGATGTTTTTATATCACATGTTTGCTTCTAAACATGTTTGTTGATAATCATAAACGTGCACCATGTTTTCTTGATTTAATTCAGTGTCATCGTTGGGGGGGGGGGTCCTGCTGACTCTCTTGATGGGTATCAATGTTATGTTATTTTGTTATTGATGATTGCTTTTGGTTAACTTGAATTTATGAACTTCGTAGAAAATCTGAGTTTGTTGATGTGTATCTTCAGTTTGAATCTTTGGTTAAAAGAATAGTATGATCATCACATCAAAAATAATAATTTAAAGTGATGGTGTTACAGAGTTTCTTAATTCTCACACGCAGCCTCATTTTGCGAGTAAGGGCATTCATCATCAAATTACTTGTCCTTATATACCAGAACAAATCAATATAGTTTAGCACGAACATCATCATATCACTGGTGTTGGTATTTCCGTGCTCTATCATTAGGACCTACCTTTGAAGTTATGATATGATGCTTTTTTTGCTGTCTTTTACGCTTGATCAACCAACCACCTACTCCGATGCTTTCATATTAGTCTTTGTAGTCCATTTTGCATAGCCAACCCCTGCTTACTCAAATTTTTCATCCTTTTGGGTTTTGGGCTTTTACTTATTTGCGTCCTTATGCACCTCATCAACATGCTCTACGTATCATTTCTTGCTTTTTTATTGGGGGTATAGATCTCAATATAAGGGCTATCTATGTTACTCGTCAAACGCATTTTGACTTAACATTCTTTCCTTTTCTTTTTGGTGGTGTCTTTTCAGTACCGCATTCGTTAGATGTCACCTTTTATAGATTCAGAATTGCTGATTCCAAGGTATATTTGGCTACTTCACCGCCTTCATACTGCCACATTTCCCTCACTGGTAATGATCTTGGTCCTTCCCCAGTCAGTCTGAATTTTTTGCCGCCATCTCCACATTTGTCCCCTATGGAAGGTCATGTTTTGTCGTCAGCTCCTTCTTTAGTGGTTGATTCCATGTTTGACAATTCACCCAAAAAATTGGCTCCGCGTTTGTGGGTATTTTCTTTGAAGGCTACCCTTCTTTGCCACCCCAGCATCCTTGTCATCCTATGTCCACTCTTTCTCGCGCTGGTTAGATTACTCTGAAAGATTTTTCTGATTATGTGGTTTTAGGTCATCTTGTAGCCCTTCTATCTCAAGTCATGGCTCATAGTTATCATCATGCATTGAAGGATGAAGGCATTTTGCCGTCAGCAAACGTGGGATTTAGTTCCTCACATTTCTAATGTCAACATTGTTTATTCCAAGTGGGTTTATCGACTGAAGAGTCATCTTTATGGTTCTATATAATGTCATAAAACATGTTTGGTTGCTCAGGGTTTTTCTTAAATTCTAATTTTTTATTACTATCACACTTTCAGTCCGGCTGTGAAGGCATTTATTGTTTGCACTGTGTTGTCTCTCACAACGATGTGCAAGTGCCTGCTTCATCAGCTAGACGTCATGAATGCATTCTTGATACCCATAATTTCATGGAACAACCGCCTAGATATCGAGATCTGTTTCATCCCGATCATATATGTTGTGATTTGAAGGCTATCTACAGTCTTAAACAAGCTCAAAGGGTTTGGTTTCATTGGTGCAGTTCCTTCCTTTGGCTCCTTGATTTTGCACGTTGTTATGTACATTTTTCTCTTTTTTCTGTATGCTCGAGGAAGCTCTCTTATCTGTATATATGTTTATGTTGATGATATAATTATAACTAAGAACGACTTTATTCTTATTCAATTGTCCTAGTGCACGCTCACTGTGAGTTCCTCATTACTGATTTGGGTGTTCTCCAGTACTTCCTTGGTTTGAAAGTTGTGATTACAGTCGATGGTATTTTCTTGGGCTAGTTCATGCTTGCTTGAGACATTATTGACCGTGTTGGTATGTCTAATGATGTACTTGTTTTACTTATTTTGTGGTGTAGCCCCAATTGCTTAATTCTACTAGTGCTCCTTTTGTGAATTCCACTTTTGTTTCCATTTTTTGGTCGGCACTTTTCAATATTTGTGTATCACTAGCCAGACATCTAGTGGTGTCTTCATAATTCCCACAAGAAACCCGTCACCGGAATAAACTCTCACTATATGAAACATTCAATTCTAAATATTACCCCACTTACAATAAAAACAACAAAAATGAAAATCCTAACTCTTACTAAATTAGTTAATTTTCCACACAAATTAAAAAACACAAATGTAAACAAAGTATTGCTTTCTTAATTTTTTTTGAAATGAAGCACACACTATTATTTTCTCCATCTTCTATAGAAAGTTAGTACATTAATCTTCCCAAATATATCCTCGCAAGTTTCCTTTCTTTTCTAGCAAACAAACAAACACATGATAATCTTCCATTTCTCACTTAATGATTGTTTTTGGCCTCCACAGAAAGTCCCTCCTCCAAATAATGCTCACCATCATCATTGGGAGCAACCGAGGATGATGATATTTGACTAGAGTTTGAAGTGCTTGGTAGAAAGTTGGGCACGGCGCCAAGAGCCACCATGTTGCAGCAACTATTGACGTCTCTCTCATTTTCAGCAGCCGTATTAATCATCTCCAACTGTTGAAGATTTTCAGACGATCTCTCTTCTAAACTCGGAGCCAAACTAGTGATTTTCATCCACTCTTTACCCTTCCCCCAAAGCACAATGTACAATCCGATGATGATCACTGCAGCTCCCAACACACTATTTCAACAATTAATAACAAAATTAGGTGATTTCGTTGGAATAAAAATAATAAAGACCCCCTTGCATATAATTGATGAAAATACAGTGTATATGAATTTCTCTAGAAATGGGGACAATCCAAGATGAATCCCCAAATTCAAACGCTATCAGGACCAACTATAAAACCATATAATTACAAAAGTAAAACAATCTATAACTGGAACATATTATGAGGAATAATGAAATATATAAGTAAAATTAAATTATAAAACGCAATGTTAAAATGTGAGATATGTGAGTAAGAGACAATTTTATGAATTCCCTAATTTTGTCTATTTGAGTCATTATTTGGTTTTCTCCCATTTTATCGAATCTACTTTAATAAAATATACAATATTATTTTCATTCTATTTAATACATAATTTGCATGTAAATTGAAAATATTTGCACAAAATTATAAATTTTGCCTATCTCAAGTACTTTATTGTTTTTTTTCCAAATTATCATATAGAGTACAATTGAATTATTAGATTTTGAGATGTACCTTCCAAGGTGCAAGTTCTCATCAAGAAACAAAGAGCCCGCAATTGCAACTAGGATAAGCATGAGTGGGTTGAAAACGGATATGAATAAAGGACCTCTGATTCTTACACAGTACATCATTAAAACGATCACAAATCCTGAAGACACTATTCCCTGCAACAAATGAACAAATTTACTAAAATTTACACTTAGATCTATATACAAAGGGAATGATAATTTTCATGTTTGGGTAGCTATTTTAACTAACTAATGTAATATAAGGTTTATTTAACTTTTTCACATATAAATTATTCGAATTCGAT
Source organism: Rubia tinctorum (assembly GCA_032355605.1). Taxonomy (NCBI): domain Eukaryota; kingdom Viridiplantae; phylum Streptophyta; class Magnoliopsida; order Gentianales; family Rubiaceae; genus Rubia; species Rubia tinctorum. The sequence goes on from JAULKM010045371.1 coordinate 4,669, forward strand.
ATTTTAATCAGATACAAACAGTTAAAACATATAAACTTGCTTACATATCTGTTTTAAAGATTTTCATCAATAGAAAAGATCAAACCCGAGAGCTAACTAAATACAAAGACTAAATTAACTAGTTTTAACCACTTTAATTTAAAAGAGCCCAAGAGTCATTACAAAATCAAATTGACTTATTTCAATTGCCACATGTACAATTAAAGCTAAGGAACCATGTAAGAAAACTAAATTGATTTATTAAATAAATAAATATGTAGTATATTATGAAGTTTTCCCTAATTCAATGTGCATATATAGTGAATATTTTTTATAAAAATTACTTCATCTACCATGTGTACGAACAAAGCTAATGAATCATGTAAGAAAATAAAATTAACCCGTTTCAACTATTTAACATACGAGGTTACAGAACCATCTAGAAAAGAAATATGCATGCACACACACACATATATATATATATACACGAAAAATATTCGTTATTAAAATTTATAACTTTGATAATAGATATATTGCAATAAAAATAATGGACATACCGCATAAGCTACTGCAACAAGCCTGATGTTAGCTCCCAATCGCCATACTTGCCAATTGTTTTTCTCCACACAAAGAGCGTAAACTACTGATTGAATTGCTCCCACAAGGCATATCAGAGCCGTGCTTGAATAATGGCACGGGTAGCTCTCACTTAATTTAGCCTGAAAAAGAAATTAATTAAATCTCTTTAATTATTATTACAAAAAAGCAATAATCGAATTCAAAGTTTCAAATTTAAGAATTAAATTGAGTTGCTATATTTTTTTCAAGAAAGTCTGAAAAATGCGGCTTTTCCTTCATCTTATGGACAGTCCACTGTACATTTTACGTTACATCTTTTTTTAATGAAATTTAAATATTATATTTTAAAAGTGAAAATAAGTAATAATGTAAAAATATATATATTTTGAATGTGAAAATATAAAAAATATATAATGTAAAAAAATTACTTTTAAATTTTAAATTTATTAGTGTGTAAAAAGCCATAATCATCTTTTTCTACCTGAAAGATTAGAGCCAGAGCGAGGGAGAAAGCGCTAGCGATTGCAAGAAGAGGGCCCACGGTGCTATGGTGGGTTCTCGCCACGTGTCCCACGCTGTCATGCAAAAGTCCACCTCCCGTTGACCAGAGCTTGATTTCAACGCCTTTGTATAGGGTTAAAAGCATGGCCCCACCCAAACAAATCAAGGTTCCTATGACCTTGGCTCTACAATCCGACCTTTTCAAATCAAATCTCTCCAGCCTATTAATCAAAGAATTAGAGAAAATAATTACAAACAAAACGGTGTTTATTGGGTGTAAAAATTAATTAAATTTTTAAAAAATGTGTAAATTTAAAATTTTGGATTTATTAATTAATTTATTTCTGGGATTTTCGTTACCGGAAAATTACAGCCAGACAGAAGGTTGAGGCAGGAACAAGATTTACGGTGGCGGCTGCGAAGGTTGCCGAAGTCATTACCAAACTCCGTCCGTACATATTTTGGGCTAGCGATCCTCTGCATTTTAATGTCAAATTCATTCAATAATTTATGTTTTTTTTTTCCGAAAATGATAAATTTTCATAAATTGTAAAATTCAACAAACTCACTCACCCAAAGAATGCAACAGAAGATACTTGGAAGATTACTTTCCATGTAAGTCTTGGCCTTTTGTTCCTGCAAAATTAAACAGGTAGGAAATCAAAATATATTACATTTTTTTCCATATTATTTGATACGATCTTTCTTAGTCAACTCAAAGGTTGCAATAGACTCTCCAATTTAATAGGAACCAAACGAGGTTAAAAGAGTACATTGAACTCGACATCATTCACACTAGAGGAAAACAAAGGCTTTGATAAAAAAGCTTCGTATCATCCTCCACTCCATCAATCCTAGTTACAATCTTTGAAAATCGTGAAAATGATTTTACGACCTGAAAACCTTAATCTCCGTTGCAGTAACATGAATCATGGAAAAATTTTAGGAGGCGGAAATTTTTAATCTCCGTCGATGTAACATGAATTGTGAAAAAGACTTTAGGACACGAAAAACCTTAATCTCCATCGAAGTAACATGAGTCGTTAAAAAAAAGATGCCAAAAACCTTAATCTCTTTCGTAGTAACATAAATCACCGTACCTTTCAAAGTAAAGTGCGAGTGGTGCGACAGCAGCGACACCAAACATGAAGCGGTAAGCCACCAAGATGCTCACCTTCATCCCATCGTTGCAAGCCATCTTATACAGCACATTGACTCCGGCCAAGGCGAATTGAGCCACGATCATCAAAATGGTCGGTTTCAACCCGTTAACAACGTCGCAAAACGTCGACATCCTCATTTTTTCCAGGCTAACGGGAGCAAGAAGATGTTCTGGCTGGTTCTCTCTCAATTTTCAGTCGAATAATGGTGGAGAGATGAGGGGCAAAAGAATGGGTAGCTTTGTGGTTATATATAGGCTGACTAAAGGGTTAAAAAATAATTTTCCAAAATTTACGAAGTACTAATATTGGCTATTTTTTTCACGCAAGAAACTTCTTGAAATATTGTGTATTAATTGGTGATTTTTTTTTCTTCTTCGTGTCTTGTGTTTTTATGGAGGCGAAGAGTGCCACGTGTGGAGAAGATCAACAAAAGTACATCGGTTGGCCGGTGGGAACTTCACTTAAATGGAAGAGTTCTATTATGGTTGCATGGTTATGGAGTTTAATTAACTTCAAATGAATTTGCATCTACCTCCCTCAAATTGTAGAGAAATGATGAATTGGTCCTCCTTAAGTTTTCATCTATCCATGTACATCGCTTATGTCAAAATATTGATGTAATACAACGTATATTACCACAAATGTGTATTTAAAGACAAAAAATACTCTTATTGTTTCAATTTATTTCATTACACTGGTTGTATTTTCCTTTTTTTAATCATTTTCTTTCATCTGTATATTTACTATTGATACGCCTGATCAAATTTACTTTATCACCAACTGTAATTTTAACACCGTCATATTATAACAATAAGTTGGCATTCAAATCGATTACTGTAATTGATCGATTTGAATGCTGCCGACTTATTGTTATGATATGACAGTGTTGAAATTACAGTAATCGATTTGAATGTTGCTGACTTATTGCTATGATATGACGGTGTTGAAATTAGAGTAATTGATTTGCATGTTGCCGACTTATTGTTGTGATATGACAGCGTTGAAATTACAGTAATCGATTTGAATGTTACCGAGTTATTGCTATGATATGACGTTGTTGAAATTAGAGTAATTGATTTGAATGCTGCCGACTTATTGTTATGATATGACAGTGTTGAAATTACAGTTATCGATTTGAATGTTGCCGACTTATTGTTATGATATGACGGTGTTGTAATTGATCGATTTGAATGCTACCGACTTCTTATTATGATATGACAGTGTTGAAATTACAATAATCGATTTGAATGCCGTCGACTTATTGTTATGATATGACATTGTTAGAATTATATAGAGATATTTAAAGAGTTTCATTTGTTTTCGTAAATAAAAGATTTAGGTATTGATTTACTACTTTACTAAAATTTGAAGTAGATGGATGTAAATCACCCTGAATAACATAAGATAAAATTTTATTTGGTTTGGGGCCTTTTAATGTAGACTTATTACATTGAATTAATTATGCACTTGGATTCATAGTAAAAAAGCTGGCAATAACAATTTTTAATTGAGGCTACATCAGTATTGAGTAGGAAACTTGGAGGTGAAGTAGAACGCATAGAAATGGCTGGATTTACCATTAATTAAATTTAAATTTACCACAACCAGCTGGACAACAATAAATGCATTGAGGACTTTTTTTCACCCCGCACACAGTAGCGACTTGGCTAATGTTATTCCCACCATTCCAGGTCCAAGTTTTAACTCTTAGCACTTCATTTTAAAAAAATGTTTGATACTTAATATTTTTCATTACTAATAGCTAAAATTTGTAAAAATTTGACATTTTAAAAATATATATTATAACGAATTTAACAGTATATCGTACGATAAAATTCATACTCATGGCCGGCCCAAGCCCAGTGCGGGCTGGGCGACCGCACTGGGCCCAAGGCTGGAAAGAGCCCAAAATTTTCAAAAAAAATATTTATTTAGGAGTTTTGGTTAAGAATGTAGAAGAATATATTTTATTATCATGTAATGTAAAGTGAATGTGACCTTTGTTGACAATTATAATATAGGTCCAATGAATGTCATGATTTATATAACCCAAATAATAAAGTTGAACTTAAATATACACGAGGAAGTCTAAAAAATGTGGCCTAATGGATAGGCCCCCTAAATTTTTACCTTGAAAGTTGTAGTTTTATTTTTTAAAATAATAAAATAAGCATTATATTTATATGTTAAAACATATAATAATGTGTATTTTAATGTGAAAAATATGAAGCATACATAATGTAAAAAAAATTATACATATAAAATGTTTAAATTTATTATGTAACTTTAAAAATACAATGTAGTATAAGTTAAAAAATACAGTGTACTGTCCATAACTTAAGAATATGATGGAAATCTGGAGACGATTACCACCATAAATGAAGACATTCCACGTCGATCAAACATTCAAGGGTTATGTTCGTGATCCTCTAAGTGACATGGTTGGACCTATGACAAGGTCAATAATGAAGCTTAGAGATGATGCGTTGAATGTTTTGATTGATCACCTTCATGATGAAGAACTTAAGAAGAAGTCGGCAACTATTTGGATTACTTATTCAAGTTTGTCGATCAACTGAAGACATTATGAAGAACACTATACTCTTTTTCCCATTGGGTTTTTTAATGAGGTAGTGTGATCAATGTAAAATTAATTTTATTTTTGGTTTCTGGACTGATAGTTCGGCCATGTGGGCCTTAGTGTGCTGTCGAAAATAAATGACAGTCCATTAGGGTTTAGTATATTCAGTTTTATTCTGATTAGAATTAGATTTGGTAAGACTAGATAAGGTAATACTTTTCTAGTCCATTGCTAGACCAGCTCGGCCGAATTATAGCATGATAGGGTTTGATTTTTGGTATTTTAGTTAGATATGGATTTAGCTTCCTTAAGCTGCCATGAGATTGATTCAGAATCTGATTGTGATTAGGTTTCTATTTGGCCGAATTTTACCCTCTATTTAAAGGGGTTTGACTGAGAATTATAGAGACATTTTTATCAATCATATATTCAGACTTTTGAGACATTTTCATTATCTTCATTGTTGCTTAAACCTGCGGGCAATTTAAGTTTCAATTTCCTTTTTAAGTGTACCATGCGGGCTAGACGCTTAGAGAGAAACCTTGTGATCTAAACCTGTGGGCTATTTAGATAACAAGTCGAGTTGGTTGTACCCTGCGGGCTAGACGCTGCAATTCATGCATTTATTTTGAGTTGTGCTAGATTCTCAGAATAAGTAAAGATCCGATTTTTCGCAATTCAGAGTTTTCGTAAGGAGCTTCTAGGCGGGTTTGGTGGATACCATGAGTTGGCCAGATGTGGGAAAAAGTCTTCAAATTTGGAACTTGGGAATTTTTAATTGAAAAAAGCTTTTTGATTAGTAAGATTACAAAAAACCCTGCCCATATCGGAATATAATGACACGTGTGGTGCGTGCGTTGGTTTACTTGAAAATCACCTGGAATCTGGTTTGTACACCAAACAAATCATTTTATATTTGTTGATTATTGAATGAACGCAGTATTAACCTCAGAGATCAGATGATATTTCGAAAAATGTTGGATATCAAAAACAATTTAGTCTAGGAAAATTAACAAGTACTTCATTTATGATACCTCTTTTTAAAAATTAAAGCCACCCAGTAGAGAGGGGTACGTTTTTCTATTGATGCCCCAAATCACATATTCCCTCTTTCTCATTCCAAATTGCAAGAATTATTTTTCACGGTTATCAAAAAACATATTTGACCGTAAATATATTTAACTACGTATAATAATGACAAATAAAAATTTAATATTTAGAAACTAATTGTTACAACGAATTCAACTATATAACATATGATAATATTATTGTTTATATATCTATTCAAATATCTTGTCAAAGTTAGACGGTGAATAAAAACATAAAGTGAAGTGTGCAGTTTGACATGAGATAAGAGAGAGGACTAAGAAGAAGTAATGCCCCAATCCTAGTGGCCTAGGATTCTTTAGATTAAATTATGATGTGCCTTGGTGACACGACTACTAATATAGTAGCTGCTTTTATTATAAACTAGATAATATTGTGTCGATGCAAGAATTTATAAATGAAAATGAACAATAAAAATATAATTTATACTTTTAATAATTAATAAAACTTTATTATATATATATAAGAGAATTATACACGATGCAATATTTAGAATAAATTTATTAATATTATAATATATTTATTTTAATTTTAAAAAATTAACTCAATATTTAAGTTTTTCAAAAAGGAACTCTTTTGGTAATATACCGGTATTCCAATTTATTCCTGGAATGCAAAATTAGTTTAAAAGAAGCAATTTGTTATGTATTGAGAGAATACATTTAATTTTTTCAAGGAATAAAATGGAATAAGGAGTATTTCCTCCATCCCAGTTAGAGTTGCACTCTTACTTTTTGCATGTCGTTCAAGAGACACGTTTGACCGTTAATATGTTTAGTTACGTATAATAACGGCAAATAAAAAGTTGATATTTTGAAACTACTTGTTACGACGAATTGAACAATATCATATACGATAATATTATTGTTCATATATCTATTAAAATATGTGATTATTTTGATAGAAAATAGTGTTCTAATGTAAGAGTGCAAGTTCAGTTGGGACAAAAGAAGTAGTAAATATTTTGGTAAGTGAGAGTGGAGAGAGAAAGATGGAAGAGATTAAAGAATAGGAGAAAGCCAGTTTTAAATTAATGATTAAATGATGTGTCAAGTTTTAAGAGTGTCACTTGTCAAAAGTTTGTGAAAATCGATTTGGTTAAGTGTAGGAGTTACATTTGATCAAAGAATTGTTCTTTTAGTATACAGTATCATAATGTTTTGTCGTTTGGACTCAAATTTCTGCAAGTGATCTTTTATTCTCATGAGGTTTAGTTCAGTTGCTTTTATGAAGATGATTGTATCATCAACACGGATTAGATGATAGATTTGGATCGAGTTAATTGGAAATTGGAAGTGTTTTATCTTTCCGAATTCCATAAAAAATCTTGAACTTCTTGTGAAACTTTCAGAGAATATATGAGAAAGTGACAGTTTAGGTATCAACTTTCAAGTGAAATTACAGGTTTCGTTCATTTTTTTTGCATCATGTTACTAAGATGTTCCCAAATTATTACGAAATATTCTCAATTGGTTCTTTTATCAGACATAACACATTTTAGTTGACTTAACAGGCCATTCAATTGTTACCAAGATTTAAAAATTATATTTTAACAACTTTTGAGGTTAAATTAATTGATTTTTAATTGTTTCTTTTTCAGTTATTTTTTCACTGCCTCCTCCACCATGTTCTGAACACCACCAATCCAACTATACCTACTTCCCAATGGCAACACTATCATCAGTAGAAAGGTCGACTCAATGTTGACTAACTTAAACCGGCTAATAGTATGTGGGCATAAATTAAGAACAATTCATACTAATGTGGGAACATTTTAGGAAGTATTTGCAAAAAGAAGAACGAAACCTGTTATTTCGCTTATTTCTGGTTACCAAATCCATTATTTTCTCAAGAATATATTGAAAAGGAAAGGAGACCTATGATCACTCTGTTTCATACCTCTTCTAGCATTGAAGTAGCCAATGGATTTTCCATTGATTAAAATGGAAAACCATGCTTGTGAAATGCCTAGGATTATATTCTTAACAAACATTCTATGAAACCAAATTTTAATATAACAATGTTATGAGAAGACCAACTGACAGTGTCAATTTTTTCTTTTGTTAAATCTAGTCTAAGAAAATAATTAGGGATAATTTTTCATTATTAATTAAGGAAGTCGGTCATTTCTTTCAAACAAATGACATTGTCTGGAATTCCTCTGTTTTTTCACGAAGCAGTTCAATTTGGATATATCAGTTTTGTACATCATTCTTTTCATTAACAATTATGAAAATATTTTGGTTTCATTCGAGTTAAACCCCGCTCAATGTTGGAATAGTGTCCTTCAGTCAATGTGCATTTTCCATAATATAGTTTGATGATTAATTACGGAGATAATTAATTCAGTTATTTTGAGTGATCGGAATGTTTAGCTGGAAACCGCTTTCGATCAGCTA
>JAULKM010045381.1:0-12977 GCA_032355605.1 Rubia tinctorum
ATTTGTAATTTTAGATTTTAAGTAAGGGTAATCAAGGTATTTCAGTTATATTTTTCAGACCAAAAATAGAAAGAATAAATATAGGAAGATCATTGTGGGACGTCCCAAAAAGGAAATTAGGAAGATCATTGTGGGACGGAGGGAGTATAAACTAGCACTTGTGGAGTATTTGAGGGTATAGAGTTTAGGGTTTAGATCCTCGATTTAATCACATTCAACACATATGAACTATCCTAATGCTTATGATACATAGTGTGGTTGATGGTCAATACTTCCCCATACCTGTCATGTAGGGTGCACATGCAATTCTTCCATCAACCCCGCCTCCATAGGCCCGAAACATTGTGCAGGTATGATCCTCCCCTTTTCTATTACGTCCCGAGAAATACACTACGAATGCTTTATCCCTAAGCCTACAAAGGCAATGGAATAGGCATCTTATTGCAGGCTCTTAGGTTGCATAATGCTAACCTAAGTTTGCTACTATCACTATCTCTATCTGCAACCCTTCAGGCTAATTCACCGGTTAAAACTAGTGTATGGTCGATCATAATGTTGACTTGGAAACCCACATGCACACACCCATATGGTCCCGGATTATCGTTACCTCAAGCACAACTAGATTACGGTGTGTGCTAATAAATAAATGTGCCAACATCAAAGTTGATTACGGTGTGTGCTAATCTTAGTGTGACAATCATGAAATTGATAAGAACATGAATAACAAGCCAACATAATAATCATAAACACATAAAGATAGGTAGATCTATAGAATCTCCCAAAACAAACAGCAAATCATGAATAAAAATACAAACCACAAGTTAATTAGCCACTCTCTAAGCATTGAACCCAAGTATTTCATTGGATTCAATGCCCTTGGACAAAAACAAGAGAAGAAAAGAAATTAGAAAGAAAAATGTAACTTACTCTCTCTACCATACTCTCCTGAAAAGTAACAAAAATGAGCATAAACTTAAAACCTAGTAGACATATGTTCACATATATAGTAGTAGGGGATTTGGGCCTTGAAAAAGGCCCAAAATAGGGTGAAAACCCCTGGCAGCTGCAAACGCTACGCGGTGTGCAGCAGGATGCAGGGTGCAGTCGCGCCGACTGGGGATAGCATGGCCCATGCTAGAGGCTCCTGGAATGGACCGTGTTTCCTGGCACAATTTGTGATGGCTATGTCTAGCACAGGCCATACTGGCCAGCATGGACCGTCAGCTGGAAATTCAATTTTGAAATTTGAAGCTTGCGTCGTGCGTCGTTTGGCTTGGGCCATCAGCTAGAAGCACTTTTTGATTAGTTGAACGGCGCAGGTCGTGTGAGTTCTCGCATACCATCAACTTGGATTCATATTCTGAGCTAAAGATGGTGTGGCCATGTTAATCATCACACCCCATTGGCTGGTCTTCAGATATTTGAGTTGAAATGATACATACCATTTTGAAGGGAATGACTTTTGTCCATACTTAGTTGCGCGAGGACTTGGGGTGACACGGCCCGTGTTGCGCCAGGCGGCTCCTTTCAAGGGGCTGTGGCACAACCCATGCTAAAGGACTCTGGCACAGACCTGGAGCCTGACGCGGGACTGATGGTGCCACCTGTTGGTTGGTGCTTACTGGTTGATTCCAATGTGCAGGTTGGTTTCTCCTTGTCACATCTTTGAGGACGTTGAACTTCAACTCCCTTCTTTTTATGGCTCAATCCCATCTACTACCACATTTTGACTGGTGGTCTTCTGTCTACTATCATCTTACTAATGACCTTCCACAAGATGATGTCGAAATACTCACGAGCAACCTACTAGTAAGCTCATAAAGGAAAATCTAGGTGCTCGTAAATACAAAATGTACATTAGATTCAATTTAGTCTACAAAACTCAGAATTTAGATAAGAAAACCAATGATTGTCATCTAAATCCTTTGTCATGTAAACCTAACTGAAACTAGCAATCAACCAAGAAAAACATACTTACAAATGTGTCTAATGCAATAGGTAACGCATGCATAAAGGTGCAGATCAATTCTCCCACACTTAAACCTTTACTCATCCTCGAGTAAACAAAAACGAGTAGAGATCCAAGAGGAAAGTAGCATGCAGAGAAAAGTTAACCAATACATTCAACATTATTCCTAAGCTACCCTAATTCCCCCCAAAGATGTAAGAATCTCAAAACTCCCATTCTCCTTGGGGAAGCTAAAGTAACCTATCCACGCAAAATCTATCCAAGTATAAGGCAAAGTAAAATGAAAAGTACTAAACTAGCTTACTCTGCCGAAGAAGCTTCCAAAGACAATCCAAGTGATGTTGCCAAATAAATCGCCATGGATAGTCCAAGAGATGTTCAAATTAGTTTCTGAATTCAATTTCTCTCATTTTACCTAGGATCCCTTTTGGGTTTCCATCCTAGAAGTCACACATGTTGAGCTCACTTCTCACCCTTTTCCACATGGTCTCTCATTTTTGCCTAGGTTTTGCAACCAATCCGGGCCTTGCATCTCATTTTTACCTAGGTCTTTCGAACTATCCACGCTTTCTCCCATTTTTTCTAAGTTACCCTTTTGGGTTTTTGACTTAGCCGGGTATATATTTTTTTCATTAAAAATCAATTTTTTTGTGTAGCACAAAAAGTACCAAAGATGGGATTCATACCGCATGAAGATAATGGAAAAAAATTACACCACCAAAATTGTTTCCAAAACATCTCTAAAACAAAACTACAAAGAGGTGCCCTCACACCCAAAAATAAAGTTTTAATGAGGGAAACACCAAAAACTAGGAAAAACGAAAGGAACTAGTCATCAAACACGTCCAAAACAAAGAAAGACAAATAAAGAAAAATGCCACCATGAAGAGTGTTCCAACCCCTCCCCCCACACTTAGTTTATGCATTGTCCACAATGTATGTGGCCAAGGTGAAAAAGAAGTTGGAAATGGAGAGTTTTTTTAGCTTCGTGCTGGAGGGGTTTGACAAGAGGCTTCCTTGTGCTGGAGGGGTTTGACACAAGGCTGCCTCATGTTGGAGGGGCCTAGCATGAGGCTGGCCATCTCTTCTCCTACTGAAATGTTTTGCCAAGAATTCTGCATTCAAAAACACGAAAACCAAGAGTAGTGTTGTTCTTGCCTACAACTAATGACTAATAATCCCTAAAAACACCACAAAAAATCAAACACATTCCCAAAAATTCACAAGAAAAATTCCAAAAGCCACTAATATAAAATAGAAATCACCGTTTCATTATTTTCATTCTCAGAACTTATTATTACAAGCATTTTTTAAAAGTAAGAAAAATGGTTTGATGGGTCACCGAAATCACCATCTGTGACACCACGAACAACTACGTCCTTGTGGACGGGTCTCCACATTGCCTTTAGTTTGCCCTTCAGCTTGGGAGAAACAGACCAAACACATCCCTCTTTCTCAGTCGTAGATACATTTTTGTAGATACCTTGGGAGAAGGGGCTTAGGAGTTTTTTATTCCTTAACTTGCTTCCTTCTCTACTGCGCGTTAGTGTTAGAAATTGGAAGCAAAGAATCTGTTTTTACACTAGAAGAAACATGTTTATCAACAATTGGATCATAACAAGGTTCATTTAAGCAAGATATGACATGTAAGGTATTCACATTGAGCAATACCTCATCATCATTGAAATCATATTCTTTAACCAATTTTGATTCATTAGCTAAATCTTTGGGTTTAGGAGGTGTTCGAGGAGGTTTTACGTCCTCTCTCACTTCCAATAAACCGCATCATGTTAGTTGTCATAAAGAAGCATCCCACAATATACATGTCATCACTAACATCATGCAAAGCATAAGTCTCATCGACATGATCATCACAATTGACGAGAAAAGTATGATGAAGAATCTCATATGGGAAATCATTCTCATTATCATCAAGAATCTCATCTAGGAAATTATCATCATCAATCATGTAAGAGTTTTCACATTGAGCAAGTTCATCACAAAAAATAATACCTTTGCATATAAGAGAGGTAATAGTTGAATCATGCTTAGATTTATAAATATCAAATCCCACCTTAACAATGTCATCATTTAGGGTTAGTGTCCCCAAATGAATATCTATCTTAGTCGTTACATTTTTAGAAATGGTCTCCCCAATAAAATTGAGGGCGCACCACTATCGTGCACTACGTGAAGGACATAGAAGTTCGCTGGAAACACCAAATTGTCTACTCTAACCATTATGTCCTTAACTAAACCTCGAGGGCTAACTTGGGAGTGATAAGCTAATTGGACAACTACCCTAGTTTCCTTAAGCTCACCTATGTCTAGGTCTTTATAAAGTCTAGAAGGGATCACATTAATAGATGCTCCTATGTCAATCATAGTATTTTTCACCAATTTTCTACCTAAGGAGATAGGAATTGAGAACATCCCAGGGTCATCACATTTCTTGGGGTAGGTTTATATGATTTAGAGTAACCACTCCCCTTATTTTCAATTTTCCTACCTTCCTAATTAGTTTATTCCTCTTCTTAGTGCATGGAACTTTCAAGAATTTAGAATAAGAAGGAATATGCTCAATCAAATCCAAAATTGGAACTCTAACCTCATCCTGCTCGAAGATTTTGCGAATGTATGCATCATCAATTGTCACCTTTGGCCTTTCTCTAAGTGCATTAGGGAAAGGTAATGGAGGGATCACCCTTACCTCAGGTGTGGGAAGCTCTTTGACTGGATTATACTCTACAACCATCTCACGCTCCTCCAAGTTAGTCTTGTTGCTTTCCACAATCAAGTCGTCTTCTTGCAAGATTTCCTTCTTGGGATCACGTACTTCCTTCCCGCTCCTTGGATAGGTTTATATGTCTTGTACCATGGGCAAGCGTGGCTTCTCTTCATCGACCATAAAAACAAGATATCATCCTAACTCCAGTAGCCAGCCTCCTTGTGACAAAATACCGTCATGGAAGTCAAGCGGGCGATATACCTCTTCATGGGGTGAAGGATGGATAAACTCTTACTCTTGTTTTCCTTTATCCTGCTGGCAATCCCTTCCCAAAAGCCCTCCAAGTGGAATCCCAAAGTATTAATGGCATGGTCCTGCTCATCTACCTCCCTATAAGTCAGTGTGTGACTATGATCGGCCATATTGAAATGAATTCACTTTGCCCAAGAATATGTCTTGTCCCTCTCAACTATGGATAGAACTCCAATGTCCATGTCTTGTAGATGGGAGTTTTCCTCTTCAGAAATTTCTTAAACTCCAACATCTTTATCAAATACTTAATTTGATAGTAAAGTCCCAAGTTGCGAAGGGTACCTCTATGCGTAAACTTTGTGTCCAAAATGATCCTGTGCTCGAGGTTATGCCACCTCATTTGATGCATACCCTCAAGGGTTACCAACCCCATGAACGATACCATGGAAGAGGATGAACTAGCAATACTATGCCAAGGTACCACAACAACCAACAATCCAATAAGTAACAAGCAACAAAACAACAACAACAAAATCCCAATAACAACAGGCATCCAAAAAGCCACCATAACACTTACAACAACACTCCAAAATTCATTATATCTAAAATATACTCCATCTGTCCTAGACAAAATGGCTCAATTTTTTTCCAAGTCAAACTTTGCAAACTTTGACCCTTAATATAAATTAAGATATATAATAAAAATATCATGTGAGATATTGTTAGATTCATCTTAATATCAATTTTCTAAATATCAAATTTTATCCGAAATTGTTGTATGTAGCTAGAGATACTGGTGGTCAAACATGATCATTGAAAACTGTGAAAAAACATTTGAACCATTTTATCTGGGATGGAGGGAGTAAAATAAACCCTCGATTTCAATCCAAAACACTTCTCAAAACAATAATCAATCAAAATAAATCACCAAAGCCCTAAAAATCACGCACGAAATCCAAAACATATTTTAAAATAATGCAAAATTCGGCCAAAAATCTCCTTAAATAGAAGAAAGATTAAAATACCCGAATTGAAGTATGGGTAACCTGTAAAAGTGACCTTTGTATCCTTTCCAATCTTCATTAAGTCAAATCGTGGAAGAATCCCTAAGAAAGTCAAGTAGTTTGAAGAAACTTGAAACCTAGGGTTTTTTGTGAAGTTATGGCTAAATTTGGGAATAATTTGTGTGTTATTGGATCGGAATTTTGGTGAATTTTTGCCAGAATGGGATAGGGAGTGGATTAGGATTGGATTTTATAAATTTTATGGTGGAAATATGAGGTGGTGGAGAGTGAATGGACGGGAAAATGAAAATGGGTTCTACTCATTTTTTCTTCTCAGCTTAATAGGCACAGTCCATGCCAGGTGGTATAGAACTATTGGAGGAGATTGGAGGTTGGATTATTCATAATAAACGGACTGTGTCACTTGGCACGGTCTGTGTTCTGGGTTTTTGAGGCACGGACCTTGTCTTTCGAGCTCAACATTTTGGGCTTTTTAGCCCATTTGCCATTCTTCTTGGATCAAAACTTTTTCATGCATATGCTAAGACACAAAAACTAGTGTAAATCAATTTCAATACAAAATATTTATAAAAAAAATCCTAAAAGCTCAACAAAAAAACAAATTAAACAAAACATGAAGGAAAAATAGCAAATTGTATTTTAATTTCCGTTATCACGACTTATTTTGAAATTTTTAAAGCTTAATTTGACTTCAAAATAGGATCTCTGGAGTCACCATCCTTGACTCCACCCTCTCTTACCTCTTTTTGCAATGGCCTCAACATTTGCCTTAGCTTAAATCTTACCTTAAGGGCAAAGTAGCATACTTGCCCATCACTCACAATAATTGATATTTTCAGGCGCTTTTTGGGGTGACGAAGAGGACAAAGAGGTTTTAGCAACTTAACTCATTCTTAACCCGCTGCATGTTAGTATTCAAAAATTGTGCACAAGAATTATCAGGTTTTGCCCCCTCTATTATTCGTGGAAAAGCCATGGTCTCTACCCTCTAGAGCATATAATATAGCAGTGTTACCCTTCTGATTTCGTAGGTGATCAAGTTAGATGCTTTCAATGGAATAATACAATTAATGTCGGAGAAATGACATGTTAAACCCACAAAAGCATAACATATATCACAAATACATGACACAATATATTAAAATACATAAGGTTGATATGAAATTGAAACATTAATTGTATTTAAAATCCATTTTCTATGTTGTACGACATTAACACTGTCAGGGCGACTAGTGAAATGACAAGTTCATCCATGTATACTCTATTTGTCCTATTACGACCAATACACAGGAAACAAAATTTATGTTAAAATTGGGTAGTCACCAAATGAAATACCCATAATAGTCATACGTAGACGACATTAACCTCAACATTGAAAAAGTAACATGTCTGCTTTAAAGTGACCTCGCATGCATGAGTGATTGATGTAGCAAAGTCTGACTTGCTAGTGACGCTAGACATTAATAGATATTTCAATGATTACCTAGACCTATGCAACATCGGGATTTGTTTGAAACTATTTTGTATGTGCCGATGAACTGTGACCGACATCGTACATTCAAACTGTGTTCATACAAAAATGTAATTAATGTCCACAACCATCCCTAATATAAGCCTTTTTCTCAATCCTGACAAACATGGCCTTATCTGGGAAACAAAAACAATATACACTATATAACATATAACACAATCATCATACTTCATGAAAATATTTAATATTTGATAAATGAGAAAAAAACAAATAGAAGGTATGGTAATAAAATTGCTAAATGAACATGGACTGGATGGAAAACTAACTCAATTAATTTGAACCCGGTTATGCTCCATGCTCGGATACTCATTGATGTTTGAGAGAAACAATTTGATTGAGCTCTTTAATTGTTGTAATGGTGTGAAGGGAAAGGATGGTGTGGAGTTAGATTCGAAGAAAGTGTGTTGAAGATGGGAAATAGGTGTTGGTGTTAAATATTATTGACATGAAATAGGGTTGGGGGGAAATTTTTGCTCAAATTTTAGATTGAATTTTTGGTTACCCTTGGAAAATTTTAGGTCGTCTTTCATTGGTCCAGGTTTTTTTTTGGTTCGTTTAAAGTGACACAATTGTGACATCACACATGAATGCCACAGTCTAATTTTTTAAAAGTGTCATAAAATACTTTGTGCTAAGATTGCAGCCCTTTCCGTCGACCCGTTTATCTCCATTTTTTGCATTTTGACTTCTCCCACTTCATTGGAGGGACCTAAGTGCAAAAATTAAAAAGTTCACAGATTGTGCCAAACTCGATTCCGATCATCTCGAAAAGAAACTTTTTCATCCATAGTCAAACTTATAATAACCGGGGTAATAAAGAAACTGGTCTTATTCCACATAGACTTCCACAAGTTCTTCCAACTGATCTTCGTATAATTAGAAGTAATCATCTATAATTCACTCTAGACAACGTACTAGCGCTTTCTAAAATTTGATGGGTAGAATTTTATTTTATTTTTATTTCATAAAAGACCAAGAATATGAAATTTCATGTGATTCTATGTGGTGGAAATTATCGTTCTCATAACGCTTATCGTAACGGTATTAATGGAATACTAATAAAAATGATGGACGATTACCCCAGTTCGTGTTCCTCTTAGACATTATGCATAAACTATATATCAAACATTTGTCCTTATCTTCGGATGTAGAGTTCTGAAGCGTAGTGAACATGTAATAAAGTTTGGGCCATAGTGTAATTTTTGCAGAGTTTAATCATTTACTGCATGTGAAGATTTTAGGCTCGTTCCATTGACCCATTCATGACTAAAATGGAACGTCGTGGTCGCAAAAATATGAATTAGATAAGGGCATCTCCAATTTTTCATTTCAACTTCCCCTGCTTTCTTGGAGGGACGTAAATGCAAGAATTAAAAAGTTCAACGGCAGTCCCAAAATTAATTCCAATCTTCCCAGAAGGGACCTTTGCCATCCACAGTCAAACTTTAATCCCCAAAATTTATAAAGAAACTAGCTTGATGGCACGGAGAATTCCAAAAGATCTTCTGATTAACCCTTCCATACTTATAAGTGATCCTCTACAATTTACTCTATAGACAATGTACTAGCGCTTTAAAAAATTAATGGACACAATTTCATTATCTTTTTAATTCATAACGAAGCAAGAGTATGTAATTTCGTGTGAATCTATGTGGTGGAAATGTAGCTTGCGCTGTGATCCACATTCATTTTTTGTGATCATCGTGTGATGTCGCTCATTCATATTTGTGTTTTATATTTCATTTATGAGACATCGCACCCTTCTTGGTTAACAATTTAATGTTACAACCAGGTGAGCGATGTCGCTTGTACATGTGTACCATGCCATTATTTTGGACCGATGTGCATGTGCAACCCCTGGCCAACGTAAATGAATAATTGAACTGATTTTTATCGAACCAATTTCTATCTAACATTATGCATTTCATATGAATTTCAGGAACCATGGTTGATAATGAAGGTTCGAGTAGTTGTTTACCTATTGAGATGAATGATTTTTTGTTCAGATTTCTATGTAAAATCCTTTTACTTAATTAGTTATATTATTATTTAATTAGTAATAATTTTTATTAACCAATGCATATTCGGATAAGGACCGTGCGTAGACTTCATTCGACAATATCATTTCACATTTTGTCCGTATTTTGACCCAAATGAACTTCAGTGCAATTCCAATATTGGTAAGTCATACCCGTTACATATGTTTTTCATTTTCAAACTAACTGTGGTTTTCTATTTATAATTTTGTACGTCCCAAGCCAGATCATAGAACTCCTACCAAATGTCAGACGCCTGTTGTCTTGAGGTGTAATGGAAGAGAATATCAAATGCACTACTCAGGAACAGGAGACTCAAGACCCTGGCCTCAAAGGGTTTTAGCGAGTTTCTTAATGCAAAGGAACTAAGGGTTGGGGACACGCTTTAATTCGAGCTGTTAGATGGTTCTGGGTCGATAGTGTTCAATGTCATCATTCTTGGGTCTTGATTTTATTTTGACTTCTTTGAATTTTCAACAATTTATAACAAATATATTCCAATTTGAAACATTTGTAACATTAAGAGTATTGGTTGAATGTGATTTTATATAATGTAATATTTAATCTTTAATCTATCTGTTGAATGTTATTTTTATGTTACAAAGTTTTAATATTACAATCAATCACAAAACTAGAGAAGACGTGTGTGTAATGAATAATTTGTTTCAATCATTCTGAAACTAACAAAGAATTTTCCCGACCACATTTTTAAAAAAAAATCAAACTTTTGACCAAATATTTCCCTAGGTAGAGGACATTTCATATGCAACCAAGAAAATTTTGCTAGGGGGTACTATTTACTAGTGTGAAAGTGAATTTTATTCGTTTTGGTCTTTGACAAGCTCATTTGTTATGCTAGTGGACTGAAATTGTTAGACCCACATAAATGTGCGGCATTGGTAATGGATTGGTTGCTTTTTACCTAAACTGATATAGATGCAACGTCGCTGCATGCTAGACAGACATCACAATGGTCCAAAATGACGTTGTTTCAAAACTACTATAAATATGGGGTCCTTCATAATCAAATCAAACTTATGTTTCCTAGTTTCCCGTGAATTGTAACAGTCTCCCACTCCCTCTTCTATTCTCTCTTGTTAAAGGTATGGTTGTTCTACTCTTCTGACACCTTGATGCACCACAAAATCATCACCGCCCGGGATGCGCTCTTCTGGTGGGAATCTGCAAGACCAAACCCCCATAGATGTCCGGGGGGAAGATGTTCTGATGATAAAGTCAAAAAGTATCTTTCAATTAGGAATGAATAGTTGAGTATATAGTGTTACCTATTTTCTTTGTATAGGTTGGTAGGTAGAGCAACTATTTTGTTTTCTTGTGGAGCAAGTACTAGGGTTCTCCCCTTGGTCGGCCCAATTGTCATTACCTAAAGGATATAAACTTGAGGGTAATTTGTAGAACCTAGGCCGAATGGATTAGGAACTCGGGCCCAGTATTAATAACGCATTATCAATAAGGCCCTAGAAAGTTCAGGGTTCGACTCTTGAATTCATCCTAAGCTCCCGGGTACGACCTTCGAGATGGTTCACTTAAACTTGCCCTGGGCTACAAGGTACGATCTTTAAGCCCCTTGATTATTTAAGGGTTTAACTCTTAACTTATCGTAGGGTATAGGATGTGACCTCTGAGCCCCCTGGGGGTTCAGGGGTTCAGCCTTTGAGTCGATTTATTGTCCAATCTTCAAATTGATTCGTACAGTGAGGGTTCAGCCCTCGGCTTTCTAATTTTTAACTAAGGCCTGATGGTTAGGGGTTCAACGTTCGAACTTGTCTATTTGCATGAAGCTGCCGGTCTCAATACCAGGACACAGGAAGGCCTCGATCTGATGTTTACGAGAGGTCTATAGCAAGAGAAGTGGAAAGGACGTGAAATGCATGACGCTCACTCATTTCTCTGGGCGCATGATGTCCATCCTGGATTCAATTAATGCAGGGAATCTCTCGCACACGCAGCCCATTATCCCATATTCTTACTTAATTTTTGGTGGCAAGAAGCAATCATTACCCTTCTCTTCTCCTTCTATATAAGTCGCCTTAGAGGATCATTAATCACTTTTCCCTAAATCTTCTCCACAGCATTCCCATTCTCTCCAGAAGCTCACTTCCCACTTCCCAGTTTTCGCCGCACTTTCACATATCTCCGTCCAGTCACCAGTAAGTCCCATTTTCCCCTTTATTTAACCCTTTCATTTTTTTTGAAAATGTCGCAAACACCATCAGGAGAGAGGGAAGGGGGACTTCCAAACTATTTTCCGGCCATTTTTGCCGCGGGTATAGGAGATAGCTCATGTTTCTAGAGTTTTGGCACCGTGTCTTCCTCAGCTGCAGGTTCGGGTTGTTTAGGCCGTGGAGATATTGAGGGGAGGTGCTACTACAGAAGGATAAGGAGGGGAGATTGTGTATTTAGGAGGAGATCCTTAACCCGACTATAGAGAGCCCTCGACAAATTCCCAAAGAAATCTTTAACTTACTGTCTACACTCCCTTCTACAATCAAGATCCCTGTGGATCTCAAAATGGAGGTTCTTCGAGACGACAAAACCACTAAAAGCTCTCGACCGAGGAGATGCACCGTGTAAGAGTGCCATTTGAGATTTGGACTTTGCTTTTCGCTTCTTCCCATCCTATCTTAGCTTCTCAAAGAACATCAAGTAAATCTGGCCCAACTTCATTCGAACGTCATAACTTATGGAGTTCATGACCCAATGCCACAACCAGAAAATCACCCCTACCTACGAGCTCTTTCGATCCCTCTACTACTTTTCCCATAGTAGGGATGTTGCATACGAGAATACGGAGATCAAGGGTATCCTAACTCTTAGTAATAGATCTTCGAAGTACCTTATCAAAATCTCCTCGAACTGCCGAGATTAGCATAAGCCTCATGTTTACACCTTCGAGTGTGAGGCCAAGTGTTATTGGGTCTCTCGATGAAATTCCAAACCCAAGTTCGAGAATGCCGCTATGTATTCCACACTGGAGGGGTTGATCATGGATAGGTACAAGTTGTTAGGGGAGTCTTTGGACATCGTATCCATTTACTGGAAGTAAGGGTTTGGCTATACTTGTCCCTCTGAAGTATACGAAAAGTGGGTATATAGTCAAGCCCCAATTTTAATAAAGCCCCCTAGTCCAACCGACCCATCGAATGTTATTTCCTTTAAGAATAAGAAAAAGAGGAAGAAGAGGGAAGGCGAGGGTGATAGACCCACGAAGGAAAAGATGAAGGCCCCAGCGAATGCGGGGGAAGGGGCTTCAAAAAAGCCAAAGAGAGCAAAGGGTGACGGCTCCTCGAAGCCCACCATGCCCGTACGGGAGGCTAAGCCCCTTTTAATTGAAAAACCAAAATGGTTACTAAGGGGGTAGAAGAGTCTTCAAAGGGCACACCTCCCCTCCCCCCCCCCCCTTGCGTGAAGTTGT
>JAULKM010045401.1:0-12977 GCA_032355605.1 Rubia tinctorum
ATCTACTTAGTTGTATTTAGTGAGCATATAGGGCTTAAAAATAGTATCTTTGAGAGGTACGGCGACGACCTCCCAGTCAACACCGGAATTGCCACGCGATCAACGCTGAACCATGCACCAGTCAACGTCGGACCGCTAATCGCCGGACTCCGCCAATCGCCGCCGCCGTCTAAGTGTGGCTGAGTTAAATTAATACTTTTATTAATAGGACAGGGTTAGATCAGCACTATACTAACAAATATAGGGTTAAATTAGCACTTCTCCGGAAAAAATAAGGTCAGATTAGTACTATCATAAAAAACATCTTTTTTATGAGAGTCAACTCCTTATAAATATGCGTTCATTACAAATTCATAAAATTTATTTATTTTTTGAAAAATAAGGTATATTTCATTAATCATTGGTAAAGTACAATTTCATAATCTAATGTATAATAAATATATTTATAATTTTTATGTTAAATTCTAATTAATTTTCAATATTCCCTCTATCCCATATAAATTAGCACATTTTGACTTTTGGAGGTCAACTAAATCAATTTTCAACTACCTTAATATCTTTATTCATATGTGTAAAAAAATCTTTAAAAATAATAATTTAAAAATATATGTGATGATGAATCCAACAATATTTCACATGATAATAGTCTTGCATATATAATAACATAATTTAATGATCGAATTTGACTTAGTTTGACATCCAAAAGTCAAAATATGCCAATTTATCTTGCACTGAGGGAATATACAAATTCGATCTCCATAATTAAAAGTTGACTCTATCCGTAGCAATATTTGATTAGCAATATGTGCCGATTTCTAACTACAAAGTTATCACATTACGTAAGGAAATTATTTATCAAAATTTATGAGTTTCTTTCAAAAAGTACTTACCAAAGTTTCTTACTTCCTATCAAAAGCATATAAATTATAAGTATATTTATGATACATTAAATTATGAAGTTGTAATGAAGGCATATTTTAAAGAGTGGGCTTTCCTCTAAAAGATTTTTTTATGGTAATGGTGATCTAACCCTATCACTTTTACATAAGTGCAAATTTAACGCTGAATTTATTACTACAGTGTTGATCTAACCCTGTATTATAAATAAAATTACTAATCTAACCCGGTCAACATCAATCGGCGGCAGTCCGATGGCGGCGACCGATGTTGACCGGCGTTGACCATCATTAACCAATGTTGACCGACGTTGACCATCGTTGATCGACAAAGACCAGTGCATTGACTGGCGGAAGAGTTTGAGCACTTTTTAGGAAGGGTAATGTCTTCTTTTCATGTTTTTCTAAAATTTTATTTTTCTAAGGGGTATAATGGTCATTTTAAAGATTTCCGGCAACAATTTGGTTTCCAGGGTTAAATTAGCACTTTTGATCAAAACATAGGGTTAATTTTACACTTTCAGATTTTTACAAGGTCATTTCTGCACTTTTGACCAAAATATAAGGTTAAAATGCATTTTTCTCTTTTAAATATTAGTACATTTAAAAATTAGAGATATATACCATTATGACCCTACCTACTTGAGTAAGTCCCAATATAACCCTCAAATAATTTTTTGTGCAAAAAATGCCCTAAATAGTTAATAAAAGTGTCAATATAACCATAAGACACCATTTCCGGCGTTAACCAATGTTGACCTCATATGAAATGACTAAAATGCCCTTCAGCCTAAAACCTTAAAGTGTGTGGACAAATTTACCCCCAGGACACCACCAAGTTGCCACCACTCAGCCTCCACCCGGCCACCACCCCCACCCTCTCCAGCCAGAACCACTCGCCACCACCACAACCTAGGTCACCCACCAACGCCTAGCACCACCAGCGCTCAATGCCACCATAGCCCAGCACCACCACCACTCGACACCGAGTGACCCGGCCCATCCCGGCGTTGCTAAATCAATCAACCAGTGAGATATCCACCGACCAATTGAAAACTGAGAAAAGGCTCGAGTAATGAGGGTTAAAGATTAAATTTGTAATGTTAATCCCATTCCTATTAATACACTACCAAGATTGGTAGATAGTGGCGGGTACCGGGGTCATCCACAGAGATGTTAGGAATCTAATAATCACTACGCACAACCGTGATTGGGTCATCAATCCGACCACATGTTAGGAATAATCAGTGTAGGTAAAACAAATATTGGTAGGGGTTTTTATAACTAAAACTACTAGTATGTAATTGATCATGAGAATAAACTATATGAATTAGCAATCGGGGAATATTTTCGTAACATGATTAATGTAATTTTGATCATCGATTTCATCACATATAAGTATAAGCCTATTCTATTTTTTATGATATGTGGTGTGCTCGATGGTCAATACTTCCTCATACCTGTCACGTACTGTGTGCACGTATTCTTCCATCGTGTCACGGGTCACCCTCTTAAGGAATTAACCGTGAGGCCCTAGTTGTGCTAGAGTATCACTACTACCGCCTAGTTTCCACACACATCGTACTCAGCTTGGTTGCTCCCAGCACACTAAGCCTTTAGAGAGGCGTGGATGAGTACGCAACATAAATACACGAGTTTAAAAAAGGAGCAAGGCTTCACAACAAGGAATAAGAAAACAATACAAGGCCCGACAACTGGGGAGCAAATGCTCATTTTCAATATATTAAAAAATGGTAATCAGATATGGGTAGCTCATTACTCCACATATATAGTGTACGGAAGTAATTACAAGTGCCAGGTACAAGAAAAAATGGAGGGAAACCAAAATAGGGGCACGCAAACCAGGACCTCCAAGAACTAACTAAGTTAAGCTAATAGCTAACTATTACAAGCAAAAGAGAATAATTCTAGGACAATGAGCTTCGGACATGTCTTCCCGGGCCGTGACTCAACACTTAGTGTGTTGGCCTAGAGGGTGACCGAGCTCTGCACAAATGGGTGTTGGGCATAAACGGCTCAGGAATTGAGCACAGTTCGTCACGAGCACAGAAGGGGACATCACGGGCCATGAACGGTTAGGTGGGTGGCACTGGATGACCCAGAGGCATGTGCGTCCCAGTTTAGGAAGACCGGTTCGTAGTCACGTGTTGAGCGGCACAGGACCGCAGTACGTTTGTGGTATGCATGCGGGCATGGGGTTGCATTGAGGTTGGGTTATAATCCTGACCCCTTAAAATTCTCCCCCACTCAATTCTGAAAACGTCCTTGGAGCCACCAATTCTCCAAGATGCTTCGCTACCCACATTTTCTCATACACTTCTACCTTAAGAAAGGGGTTCATTCATTTACTGGCACTAGTGTACTTTGATGTAGCCATGGTCCTCGGCTTCTCTTCAGTTCCATTTTGACATGGATTGATTTTATAGCACCCAATCTTTGATCGATGACCGAAGAAATGTCCAACTCTGGATGATATTCGACACGCATCATCATTCGTTCACGTTTCAGCCTCCTGCCTTATGGAACAACAAGGGGTTGCTGATGTGAATGATGACTCATATTTCCCCATCGAGTTCTACAAGATTTAGCTTGTTTGAATTACTCAAATTAGGAAGTTTGATGGGGAGAACCAGCCAAAAGATACATCTTTTGAATCCATATCTTCTCGGCAACCGATGAAAGCTTCTTATCCTCCTTGGTCAACAAATCATCCACTCTCGCAGCTGGGGAGCGACCCACAACATGCTCAACCTTATGACTTGCTTCACAAAGCTCCTTGAATCCATTAGGAAATCCTATTACTAGTGTACACCCTACTGATCCTTCAGTTCTGTTCTCTCTACTCGGATCTGCTGAACTGCGGTCCTCATCCTAGGTGATCTCTTTGTAGTCATTTCAACCATGAACAGCTTGGTTCCTAAGATCTAAATGCAATTTCCGAATAGGTATACGACAATCCGTGCATCTTTCCAGAAATTTTTGCTAAGAACGAACGCCACCGCTGAGTTATTGTTAATGTAACAAGCTTTCCTTAGCTCAAGTCAAGCCTACGACTTCAATCCCTAGTTGAATTCATGGATTTCATACTCCTCCGAAAGATTAGGAAAGTTGAGCATGCAAGCCTGGAAACCCAACTTGTGTTCCTTTATACTACAGGTTTCGTTAGGGTCATGAGTCTCAACAGTACATGTTCCTTCACGTTGGTGGGCATGAATTTTAGCTTCAACTCTTCCCATGTGCCGATGGCTAAGCGACTTGTTTTTATCTCCATGTCCTGGGATCGCCACCACACCATTTCGCAGCCCTTTAAGTACATTGTGGCAACATTGACTTTCTCAACTTCCAAAATCATTTTGTTGCCTTAAAGTATTGTTCCATCTTGTACAAGAATTTATCAAGCTCTTGCCCATCACGTGCCCCGATGTATTTCATAGGCTCAGGGACTTTCCTTCTGTGCACACCACAGACACCACCGCCATTTCCCCCACCTTGGAACAAGTTGGTCACAGCTTGCAGGAGTACGTGCACGTATCTGCCAAGCTTCTCAATGATGCCTTTCATCTCAGCAATGTCTGACTCGCGAGACACCAAGGCTTCCCTTAACTCAGCAATCTCTTCATCCTGACGTGCAACCTTCGCGTTCGCCATCTTGATGTCTCTACTGATAATGGAAACATACGATTCCACCTAATTCACATGGTCAACTAGGCTCTCAGACCCTTGTGCCTCACCAAAGATGAATGTTCTCCAACCATTCAGAATTCTTCGACATAGCAACGGTCGTTTTCACTATCCACCCAAGAACTGCTTGAGCTCTTATACCAACTTTCACGAGTCACCCTATCAGGGAGTTAACCATGAGGCCTAGTCATGTTATAATGTCACGACTACAACCTAGTTCCCATACACGTCGCCCTTAATTTGGTTTCTCCTAGCTCACCAAGCCTTTAGAGAGGCGTGGACGAGTAAGCAGCAGAAATACATGAGTTTAAAAAGGGAGCAAGGCTTCACAAAAAGCAACAAGAAAGCAATACAAGGCTCGAAAACTGGGGAGAAAATGCTCATTTTCAATATACTGCAAAATGGTAAGCGGATGTGGGTAGGTCAGTACTCCACATATATGGTGTACGGAAGTAATTACAAGTGATGGGTACAAGAAAGAATGGAGGAAAACAAAAATAAGGGCACACATGCTTGAACCTCCAAGAACTAAGTTAAGATAATAGCTAACTATTACAAGCAAAAGAGAAAAAATCTAGGACAAAAGGCTTGGGACATGTCTTCTCAAGCCGTGACTCAACACTTAATGTGCTGGCCTAGTGGGCGACCAGGCTCTGCGCACAGGCGTTGGGCACGAACGGCTTAGGCACTGTGCAAAGCGCATCGCAGGTGCAGAGGGGACATCATAGGCTGTGAGTGGTTAGGCGGGCGGCACTAGATGACCCAGAGGCGTGCGCATCATGGTTTAGGGAGAACGGTTCGTAGGCACGCATTGAGCGGCATGGGACCGCAGTATATTTGTGGTGCACATACGGATATGCGATTGCGTTAAGGTTGAGTGATAAGCCCGACCCCGTAACACATTAGTACCACCTTCTTAATTAGGGAAGTGCAACGATGCCCCTATTTTCCATGCATATCTAAATCTCCCCCCATTTGGTTACGTACCAGGCATAACCCAAATAATGCTTCTCCCTAGGCCTAAAATGGCAAAGGGGGTGAAGCACCATATCGATGGCTCTAATATTGTAAATCTAACCCTAGTCTACAACTCTATCTATTTCTACCAGCTACCATTTGAACCACCCATCGTCTTACTAGTGCATGGCCGATCGTAACGTTAACAACGGCAACCTACATGCACATACCCACTTGGATCCAAACCCATCGTTACCCCAAATGCATCTAGGTTTCCTTCCCCGTGGGGTATCAATATTGCGGCAATAAGATAGTAGACTTTTGTGTGTGCTAACTAAGTGTGACAATCATGCAATTCATAATAACATTAAGAACAAGCCAACATAATATCACAAATCACATAGAAATAAGTAATTTTAAGAATTTTCATAAATAGACATTAATAAGTGAATACATATATAATCCCCAAGTTAATTACCTACTCCCTAAGAATTGAACCCAAGTATTGCATTGGATTCTACACTTTTGAGCAAAAGAAAAATAATGAGAAGAAAGAAAAATAAGTAGAGAATGGAGAGTATTTTATCTCCCTAACCTACTCTTAAGGATGAAAAGTGGGCATAAACTTAAACCCTAGTAGACAAGGGTCCATATATATAGTAGTAGGGAATTGGAACTTGAAAAAAGGCCAAAAATAGGCCAAAAACCCTAGGGGCCTGCATTAGCACGAAGGCTCGCATGCCATGACCGATGGCCTGCATTAGCACGAAGGGCCTTGACTGGCACTGACAGTGCCAGATGCCATCCCCCTTGAGGGTTTAGGGTTTTTGGTATTAGTGACTTGAAACGATGCGGACCATGTGAAACGGAATGGTTTGTGCCCATACTTAGCTGAATTTTTGAGTGGAACAAAGACATGGGGCATAGGTAGCCAAGGTTGGAATGGTCCATCTTAAAGCCTCTGGCACGGCCCATGTTTCTTGGCACGGGCTATGCTAGGTCCCCTTTGTGCTGGTTGGGCTGGCCTTGGCAGGTCCGGCCGGCTAACTTATTTTTTGCACTATGGAAGAACCACTTATCTCGTTTGAGAGTTCTTGTAGTCAATTTTATAGTGCTCGAGAACAAAATTGTAATGGTACTACCCTCAAGGCCTAATTCTTCTCGGATCGTTATCTCCATCATTGTGAATTTTCCTGGCAACCTTTTTTCGGTTAAACGAACTGGTAAAACCTCATTGAATTCAGACCGATTATTTGTTATCCAAGGAAGGATAGGATAAATCTGATTCAAATTCATTTACATAACAGACTTTTGGCAATTCCATTTTTGAGGATTACAATTAGATTTGTAGATTTCAACTTATCAGGATGTTTCTAGCCAAGTAGATCATTTATTCGGTTTAACTTGCCATTAGACCATTTTCGGCATCCTTTTGAGTGCGAGTTATAGATGATGTGCACTTAGAAGTATGTGTTTCAGAATGTATTTAGCACATTTGTTAGTAGCTTTTGTATGGTTGATTGCTGGGTTTATGTAAGTTTACATCACAAGGGGTTTAGATAGCCTTTGTAGGTTTTCTTGTTTAAATCCCTCGTTTTGTTGATTATATAAACCCTATGGATTGTATGTCCTTACCAGCATCTAGATCCTATTTTGTGAGTTTCATTTTAGATCGGTCGTAATCACTTTGGAGTAGACTTAGTGAAAGCCATTTGCAAGAATGGTAGAAGATATTGAAGGTTATTCATAAGGATGGTAGTAGACTAAAGGCTACATGCTTAATCGTGGTAGTAGATGGAATGCGCCGAAGAGATGGAGTTGAAGTCGGAAAGACTTAGAAGACTGGCACGGCTCGTGCTCCTTTGCACTACTCATGCCAACAAAGAGGGTTGTGCAGCTAAAAGTACTGGCGCAGGCCGTGTTCTTTTGTATGACCCGTGCATCTTGAAGGAAGATCCTGTCTGTGCCCCGCAGTAATAAGCACAATCGCGTCATTAGAAGACGAAGAACTCAACTCCAGTCCGATGCCTGCAAGGGACTGCATGTACTATGCTGCTTAGTTGACCAAAATTCCCTTCAAGTAGGTGGCCGCAAAGAATTGTATGGGCCGCACGCTCAATTGGCAGAGGAAACGCTTTCATTCAGTGGCCCGTGAGGAGCGGGCCGCATGCTATTGTAATCCCCGTGCCAACGCGGGTGCTAGGATTTTCCCTTATTTTGGGCCTCTCTACAGCCCATTTTCCACCTACTATTTAAGGAGAACTAGTCTACTAGGGTTTAGAGAGCAAGGATCCCCGATAAAGAAGAGAGGCGGGATAAAGGAAAGGAAATGGCCAGGGCTGAGAAAGGTGATGAACGCTGCAAGAGGCAGAGAGAGGATACTCCTGGTGTGGATGGAAGAGTGGCTACAGTATAAGACATATGCGCCATTATAGGCGGAAGCGCGGGAGGAAGGACTGAGTCTTAGCAAAAGGAACGCTGCAAATAGACACCACAACCAATTCCAGAGGAAATGAAGCAGGGAGTGAATGAAGCAATAACGTTTGACGATAGCGATCCAATATCAGATAAGCCGGATGGTGGGGATGCGGTGGTGATAACAGCCAGGGTGATGCATAAGAGGATTCAATGTGCATATGTGGACTGTAGAAGCTCAGCAGAAGTCATGTACTAGCATTATTTTGAGAAGCTGGATAAGAATACTAGGAGAAAGTTAGAACGGACGAGTTCCCTGTTGGTGAACTTTACAGATAGAATATCTTGTTTGAAAGACATGCTCCTTGCAGTGAAGGTGTTAGAAGGTGAAAGAAGTAAAATCGTGGACATAGAGTTTATAGTTGTGAATGTAAACAGCCTATACAACCCGATATTCGGCAGGCCAACATTAGAATTGCTTAAAGGCATAGTGTCGACCCTGCACCTTTTGTTGAAATTCCCAACTAGGGAAGGGATATCCATGGTGAGACATGACCAACAAAGAGCTAGAGAGTGCTACGGGATCGCACTCAACAAGAAGAAACAAGAAGATAGGGGCGGGAGCCAAGGAGGACATGTAAACAAGGCAAGGCCTATCAAGTTAATCACGGGCATAAAAGACCTATCAAAGCTTGGCACGGAAGCAGAAACATTAAAATTAAATTGAAGTTAGTCAGTGCAAGTGGGAACCTCTCTCCCGCTGAAGTGAAAAGCTAGCTAATAAAGGTCCTGGGGGAGAATGGGCGAGCCTTCGCCTGGAAATCGAAAGATATGACAAGGATACCAAAAGATATTAAACGCCATGAGCTGAAAGTGAATCCCTCTTACAAGCAGGTCAAGCTAAAGCGGTGGAAACTGCGCAAGGTGAGAAATGATGCAATCAACAAGGAGGTAAGCCAGCTAGATGTAGCAGGGATCCTGAAAGAAATCATCCACCCAACATGGCTGGCTAACCCAGTACTGGTGAAGAAGGCAGATGGCAGCTGGAGGATGTGCGTAGACTATATAGACATGAATAAGGCTAAGAACTGTTATCCGTTGTCGGTCATTGACCAGAAGGTAGCCGCCCTTACTAACTACCCAATTAAATGTTTTCTCAATGCATACAAGGGGTATCATTAGATTCCCATGCTAGAGAGTGATGTAGAAAAAACTGCTTTTATTACGCAAAAAGGGGTCTTCGACTATCGGATGATACCTTTCGTCTTGAGGAATGCCGGAGCAACATATCAAATGGTGGTGGCAAATTCTTTCAGAAATAGATTGAAAGAAACCTAGAGGTGTATATGGATGACATGGTGATAAAGAGCAGTCAGTATGAATTTTTCGTAGAAGATGTCAGAGAGACTTTGGTGCAAGTCAGGGAAACCGGAATGAAGCTAAACTGAGCTAAGTGCTAGTTCGGGTGGGCCAGGAATGTTCCTAGGACATATGGTGTCGAACGAGGATCTCCAGACAAACCCTAAGAAGATAAAGCCGATATTGGAAATGAAATCGCTGAACACAGTGAAGGAGGTGCAAAGCCTGACAGGCAAGTTGCCAGCTATGAATCGTTTCATGTCACGAGCAGCTGATAGAGCACTTTCATTCTTTAAAACATTGAAGGTATGTGTGGATAAGAAAGGAATGGTGTAGTTGGAAGAACTGCAGGAGAAAGCATTTGAGGAGCTAAATGCCTACCTGAAGGATCTTCCGACCCTGACCAGTCCAAGGAAGGGAGAAACCCTATATTTGTATGTGGCAGCAAGTGATGAGGAAGTCAGTGGCGCACTGGTTAAGGAAGAGAACAAAGTTTAGCGACCAGTGTACTTTGTAAGTCGAGCCCGGAAAGGCCCAGAGCGGGAATACACAAATCAAGAGAAGTTTTCCTTAGCTTTGGTCCACGCAGCAAGAAAATTAAGGCAGTACTTCCAAGCACACCTTGTGATGGTTTTGATGAACCAACCACTCAAGGAAATACTGACCAAATCGGAAAGCTTGGGCAGATTGATGAAGGGGTAGACTTCCTAGCAAAGATGCCTAAGGAGAAAATGATGAAAGCAGTGGAAAGAGATTCACAGCCTGCAGGCTCAGACGGGAGGGCAGGCACAGACATGTGAAAGTTGTATGTAGACCGAGCCTCTAAAGTGGAGGAAGCGGGCACGGACCTGATAATATCATACCTAGAAGCTGTGGAATCAACCTACGCCCTACGCTTTAAATTCCTAGCCTCCAACTACGAAGGTGAATATGAGGCACTGATTGCAAGGATGGATATAGCCAGGAAGCTGGGATCAAAGAAGTTGCAGGCCTACGAGGACTCGATGCTGATAGCCAACCAGTATAATGGGCAGTATGCAACGAAGGAACTAGCAATGATGAAGTGTAGGAATAAGATCAGAAGCTTGGTAGATAAGTTTGACATTACCAGGGTCCCGAGGTTGCAAAAAATGAGAGCGAACGCGTTGAGCAAGCTGGCCACCTCAATTCATGTACATTTAACTAAAATTGTAATGGTAGAGGAACTGGAATACAGGTCAACCAACGCAAGATAGGTAGGAGTGATACAGGGGTCAGTGTCTGACTGGATAAAACTCATTCACAATTACCTAGAACATAAGAGACTGTCGGCGGGTGACCAGGAGGCAAGGATGGTAAAAAAAAGCTCTACAGTACGCTTTGAGGAGTGGGTTGTTATACAATAGAGGTTACACTGAACCATGGCTCAGATGCGCAAGACCCAAGCTGGCGGACACGGTCCTTAAGGAGATGCATGAAGGAAGTTGTGGAATTCGTCGAGGAGCAAGGACGGTGGCGCTACGAGCAGTAAGAGCAGGGTACTACAAGCCAACCATGAGAGCAGATTCGGAAAAAAAGGCCAAAGAATGTCACAAGTGTCAAGAGCATGCGAAGGTGAAAAGGCTCCCGGCAAAGTGAATGACCAGCATAAGGTTACCTTGGCATTTTGCAAAATGGGGGATCGATATTGCAGGACCGTTCCCGAAGGCAGTGTGGAGAAAAAGGTTTCTGTTGGTAGCAATAGACTACTTCATGAAATGGTTGGAAGTACAGGTTGTAACAAGCATAAAGGGTAAAAGAATCACAACCTTTGTTTAGAAGAACATAGTATGCAGATTTGGCATTCCACAAATGACAGTGAGCGACAACAGAAAGCAATTCGCCAATGAACCTTTCAGGTCATGGTGTGCGGGTTTGAACATAAGGCAGCAGTTCACCTCTGTGGCTCATCCGCAGACAAATGGGCAACCGAAGGTGACAAACAAGAAAATCATTTAGGGACCAAAAATGAGGCTAGGAAGATCCAAAGAAAAATGGGAGGAAGAACTAGTGAGTGTGTTGTGGGTATGCAGGACCAAGCCAAAGGCCGCCATCGAGGAATCGCCATACAGGCTATGTTTCGGGACCGAGGCAATCATTCCTCAAGAAATAGTGGTGCCCAACAGTAGAGTAACTGAACCAATGGGTTAGGAAGAGAACGAAGAAGCTATCAAGGAAAACTTGGATGGGCTGGATGAGCTCAGGGAGAAAGTGGCACTGAAGGAAGCCGCGTACAAGTCTTGGATGGAACAACAATGTAGTAGTAAGGTGCTGGTAAGATCCTTGAAAGTGGGAGACTTAGCACTGATAAAGAAGAAGCAAGTCGAGCTCAGGGACAGAAGAATCTGGACATAGAATGGGAGGGCCTATACAAGGTGACTGGGTGCTAGGGAAAGGAGCATACGAAATGGAGACGATGAACGGAAGGCCAATCCCCCAAACCTGAATATAGCTAACCTGAGAAGGTAACGCTTAAGTAATCGTAGATTTATGTATGCATAATACATGTTGTCAAACAGTTTGATAGGACAAGCAGGCCAGACGGGATTCATGAAAGCATCAATCCTCTTGAAAGCCCATAAAAGGGTATGATCCGGAAGAAATTCTGACATGCGCCCCCGTTCCTCTTTTGCATATTTCCTGTTTATTCAGAAATGACAAATGTAAATAAGGAAAAGAACCTCTGACCCAACTAGTGCCGGAGAAAAATGAGCCTGATCCAGGCAAAGGTTGCAGCGCTGGCCCCAACAGCCAGGGCAATTGCAGGCCAGATCTAGAAAATGCAAAGGTAATGAATCTCCGGCCACAACCAATGCAGGAGAAGAATGAGCCTGATCCATGCTAAAGTTACAGTAATAGCCCCAACAGCCGGCGTAATTGCAACCCGGATCTCAAAAAGGCAAAGGTAATGAATCTCTGGCCACAACCAATGCCGGAGAAAATGAGCTTCATCTAGGTCAAAATTTCAGTGTTGGCCCCAATAGCCAGCTCAATTGTAGGCCGAATTCCAAAAATGCAAAGGAAATGAATCTCCGGCCACAACCAGTGCAGGAGAAAAATGAGCCTGATCCAGGCTAAAGTTGGAACGCTAGCCACAACAGCCACCGCAATTGTAGGCCTAGTCTCAAAAAGGTACGGGTAAAGTGCATTTGTAGGCAGGATCCCAAAAAAGCACAGGAATGAATCTTCAGCCACAACCAGTGCCGGAGAAAAATAACCCTGATCCAGGCTAAAGTTACAGTGTTGGCTACAACAGCCAGCGCAATTGCAGGCCAGATCCCAAAATGGAAAAGGAAATGAATCTCCGTCCACAACCAGTGCTAGATATAAATGAGACTAATCCAGGCTAAATTTGCAGCGTTGGCCACAACAGCCAGCGCAATTGTAGGCTGGATCTCAAAAAGGCACAGGTAAAGCGCAATATCAGGCTGGATCCCATGAAGGCAAAGGAAATGAATCTCTGACCTCAACCAGTGCCGAAGGGAAATGATCCTGATCCATGCTAAAGTTGCAACATTGACCAAAACAGCCAGCGCAATTGCAGGTCATATCTCAAAAAGGTAAAGATAATGAATCTCTAGCCACAACAAGTGCCGTATAAAAATGAGCCTGATCCAGGAAAAAGTTACA
>JAULKM010045411.1:0-12976 GCA_032355605.1 Rubia tinctorum
CAAGGTTTAAAGTGTAAATTAGAAGAAATTAAGATAAAATTTTTGGGTTGTATGAACCTGGTTATAAAATTTATAACAACTACACGTTGCATAATAAAACTTTTTCCCTTATTATTAACATTATAAAGTTAAAAAATAATATGTTTTCCTTTTAAAAAAAGAGTTCGTATTAAAATTATAATTTTATTGAAATTCGACCAATACACAACTCAAAAAATAAAATAATTTTTTTATTAAAATAATAATCAGAATATTTAATTTTAATTTTGATAATAAATATAAAGTATAATTTTGTCTTGCATTTGAGAAAATAGAGTTCACATGTCGCTTGAAAATAGATGATGACTTTACAAAGAAGGATGAGGAGGGAAATGGGGGAATCTCATTTCCAAGTAAGACTAGGGAATCGTGTTACATTTAATTGGGGGGAATGGTAAAACTAAAAATAGTGAAAAAGAATGATAAAAATACCAAACAAAACACTAAGGGAATCAAGATCTCTGATTCTCTTCTTCTTTCTTGATTCACCCCAACCAAACACCCCTTTACTAGAATCGCTATGTACCTGCAAATTAAATATATATTAAAGGGATATATGCTAATATAACCCTACCCATTTGAGTTAGTGTCAATATAAATCTGAGATACTTTTTTAGTGCAAAAACAACCCTAACTAGTTAATGAAAGTGCCAATATAACCCTCAGACCCCATTCCCGGCATTGACTTCGAATTTCCGGTGTTGACTCTATGTAATTTGACCAAAATACCCTTTGAGACAAAAATTGAAATTTAGTGGACAATTTTATCCTTATAATTCGTCGGACTGGCACAATAATAGGTAGGGTTATATCACCATATTATGAAAATTTAAGAGGTTATATCAGCACATTGCTAAAACTTATATGGTTATATCAGCACATTCGTGAAAAGTGTAAGGTTATATTAGCACATATTATAATTAAAAGTTAAGTGTGTGGTACTCGGATGAACTTAACGGGCGACCACATCATCATACACACCATTATCACACCATTACAATATTGTATACACCATAAAATTTGACATCATATCGTCATTCATATTAAATACCATTATCACATATCGTAGCCTCATTTCAAAACTCATCAACATTAAAAACCACAAGTCAAAGAACACAGCAAAATAACAACCACACACAACACCAAAGTTCATCCACATAAACACGGACTAAATACAACAAATAAACAAAATATCATCAAAGCCCCTATATTCTAAAGTATGTACTGATATAACCCAACACTTTTTATGAATGTGCTGATGTAACCCTGTGAGCTCTAAGAATGTACTGATTTAACCTTATTAGTTTTCATAATGTTTTGATATAACACTACCTGTTACGGAGGTATTAATGAATCTAAGGGTAATAAAGTCATTTCCAATTTTTTTTAGTATTTTTATTTTTTTCAGAAGGGAGAAAATGTATTTTTGCAAAATTCTGGCTAAAAGTTTCCAGAGAGGATTATATTGGCAATTTCACTGATTATCTATCATTATATTGGTATTTTTGAACACTGGAAGGTATATTGACACTTATATCAATTAGGTAGGGTTATAAAAGCACTTTTCTCTATAATATATTATTATTCATCTATAATGCACATATCTTACCTACTCCCTCTGTCCCAGTCATTTATGCAAAGAGAGAAATGACTGATTTTACTTTTCCATGGAGTGAAATGTCCAAAAGCCCCTATTGTTGAAGCTCCCCATGTTTTGCCCTCTCCACCTCTCCACTTGCCTTCTCCACCTCTCTCCACCTCCCGTCTCTCTGTTCACTCGATCGAGATCCACGCCTTATTCTCGCCAACCGTGGGAACGGAGAATGAAGCACGGTGTGTCGATCCGCTTGCTCCAGATCTGTGACAATCGGGGTAGTTGGGGATGGGGACACGGAGGTCAACAATGTTGGGGTAGGCGTAGCCAGCGGAGGGGGAGGTGTAAATGGAGGTGTGGGCGGAGCTTGGGTGGCTGGAGAAGTAGCGGTTGGTGTTGGCGGAGTTTGGGTGGTTGGAGAGAATGGGGTGGCTGGCGACGATGAAGCTGTAGCGGTTGGTGTGGGTGGAGCTTGGGTGGTCGGAGAGAACGGAATCTGGGTGGCTGTCGATGGTGGAGAGGTAGCGGTTGATGTGGGCGGAACTTGGGAGATCGGAGAGGACAAAGTTTGGGTGGCTTGCGACGGTGAGTTGTGGTTGGGGCAGTTGGAGTGGGAGGAGTAGGGATGATCATGGGTCTAAGACCCGACCCAAATCCACAGGGTCTAGACCCATTGGGTCGGGTATGTGTCCAAAAAATTTAGACCCATCGGACTGGGTCTGGTATGAGTCTAGATTTTTAGATACAGGTCCGGGTCCGGGTCTAAAATACAAAGATCCAAACCCGACCCGTAGACCCATATAAGCCTAGCTATATATAATTTTACCCAAAATTTTAAATTACTTTCATATTCTCTTTGTGTTTTTATTTTAAATTCAACAAATATTATGTATTGTATATTTTGTTATTTTGAAAAATAATTTTAATACATATTGAACTTCAATTATTTGAATTTAAGTCAATATATATTTTATTTAGTGAAGAAAACAAAATAGAATATTAGACCCATTTAGGACCCGTTTTGGAACCAAGACCCGTTTAGACCCATCGGGTCTAGGTACTGGTCTACAATTTTCAGACCCTATGGGTACGAGTCGGGTCTGAGTCTAACTAAATTTTCTTAGGGTCGGGTCTGGGTCTTATTAGACCAGAACCAGACCCGACCCATGATCATCCCTAGGGAGGAGAATTGCTAGATATAATGAATTGTGAGTGGTGACGGTGGTGAGGTTGTGATACATTATACAATTCTGAATGAATTGTGAGTGGCGATGGTGGAGTTATTTTGGATGGCGTTTTGAGTAAATTCCAAATGAAATTTGAGATTTAGGTTAAATTTGGTGAAGATTGTGTGGGTTTTTATTTGGGGTAATTGACTGTGTGAAAATTGTGTATTTTAAGAGAGGAATTTTTGTGAGGATAATTGTGTAAAATTGTAGTCTTTTAGAGGTAATTTCGTATTATGACATGTTAGATACTCCATCCGTCCCAACAGTAATGACATATTTGTTTTTTCACGGTTTTCAATGATCATGTTTGATTGTTAATATCTCTAGCTACATATACCAATTCCACATAAAATATTGATATTTAGAAAATATATGTTAAGATGAATCAACAATATCTCACATGATATATTTATTATATATATTAATATATATTTATGGTCAAAATTTACCAAAATTGACATTGAAAAAGTAAATATGTCATTACTGATGGGATGGAGAGAGCATTTTCTTAAAAGGAAAGTATGAAGAAATGATTGGAACGGAGGGATTTTCATGTAAATACTTATTGATAATTTTATATTAAAATTATTATAATAAAAGAAATTTTGGATGTTTTTGGAGATATAATTTGGATGAGTACATTGACTTTGAAGTGGGTAGGGAACCCTAAGTGGGTGTAGGAGTAGGAGTGGATGCAGGGTGAATTTTAATGTTGTACCCGCCTTGAGTGATGAGGTAAGTATGAATATGAAAATTTTAGATGAACATAGGCATGAAGAAACCACAATCTACACTCACCCTACCCCATTAGTCGTGCCTCTTAATTATTTCCTTTTTAATATCTTAAATTTATCTTCATTTTTGTTGAAATATATTTTATTATTACCTTTATTTAATATGTGGTTAAATTTTGACAATATTAAATGTTAAATAATAAATGTACGGTTTAATTTGACACAAGAGTAACACAAAGTCTTGTTTTAGAGCAAGTCCAACAAATTCCCTATAATAGGAATTTTCATTTTTTTTAAAAATCAATCATTCCAAGATGCTGGGAAAAATGCCCAGCGGCAAGGATATTCAATAAAATAAGTGGAATTGACATCAACATAACTAGTCTCCAATAATCATGAATCTATTGCAAGGATATTGAAATTATATGTCAACCAGACTGATCGTCTGTACTATTATAGATCAGAGATCCAATAAAAAAAACCGTAATATCGCCCTTGGGGATGTTAACTCGCTTTCGCAAAAATCATGACCACTTGGCAAAGAGGAGCATATCAGCATCAATATCACTATGCCAAACAAGGATCTACAACAGCTGTAACACCACTTGATCTTGATCCAAAGCACGATCTATATTGTCCAAACTGTAAACACCTTGAAAAACACAGATTGAGAATGGAACACCTAATAAAGAAACACAAACGAAATCACAACACACGATCTGTAAAACCAGATCGGACAAAATACATCAACATGAACAATTAGATTAAATGTTCATCATGGATACATCAATCTAATCCATCAAGTTGAAAAACAATACTAATGAAAGGAAAAAAATCCATACTTATTTAATAAATTAAACATTAAAAATATATCAATTGAAAAACTACTGTTTTTCCATCTCCCCATGGAAAAGAAATGGAAGAAAAAAACTTCAGAGGAAGAGAGGAAGAAGGAAATCTGCGGCGGCTGTATAATAGGGATTTTCATGGATTATAGGGATTCTACATAGTTTTTCAACTCCAACAACTTCCCAATTCCATTCCCTAAAATAGGGATTTTGATGAGAGAGAATACTCACTTCCCTATATTTGTAGAAAGAGAAAAAAAATAGGGAATGAAAATTTAATGCAATTCCAATTGAATGCATAAAATCATAACACAATATTCATTTTTTAATTAAAAATTTGAGTCTAATATTTCTCTTATTATTCCATATCTACTAAAAAGGAACCTTCAACCTCCAACAATTTTTTTAGAGAAAACTAATACAATCTCAAGCTCATGTGGGATGCTTATTTATATTTTTTTGTAGGATTTTGTCAATAATGATTTGTTTAGAATATTGAAATTAATCTCTTTGGTTTATAGTTTATAATTTTTTTAATTTTTTTGGATATTTTTACCGTTTATTTCAATCCGGGCGAATATATAAAAATAATACGAAAAAACTAGTTTCTAATTAACATCGAAAATTTAGTTTCAAATTGGATTGTTTTTTAAAACTAACTTAATTTTTATAATATATTTTAAAGTGATTTAAAATTAACTCTTAGCTTTAAATGAAAATTAACTATAGTGTAATAAATATCAGATTATGCAAAATAGGGAATCCGTTGGTGTTGAGTCAAAAAAATAAGAAATTGTAAAACTGTACAAGAATTCTAGAAAACTGTTTTGCTTTCATTCATCATATCAACATGTATTTATACAAGCATTTCTTAGAGAATAACCAAAGATATAGAAAGCTAATCATACACAATTTTAGATTTACCAAAAACACATGTTATACTCTAATAGGAATATTGATTTTCATTCCCAATTCCAGAGAAAAGTTAGGGAAGCTGCTAGACTTGCTCTTAGTCAGCCTAAAGTTTATGCAGGGATCATTATGCAATTATTGAATATTTTGATTGAGATGAGGTTCTTTTCAAAAGTTGCAAATAATGTGTTGATCTATTGTGTAATTATAAAAAAGGTTTACACACACACATATATATACACCAAATTTCCTGAAATCTTTTTCCAAAACCCTTCCCCCCAACCACTGCAACTCCGTCTCCCTTCCCCCCTGAACCGCCGTAGCTCCGCCTTCCTTCCCCCCAACCCCCGCCTCTGCTTTCTCAACGTCAAAACCAACCTCGAAAACCATGGATCCATTATACGCCTTAGCTCAGACCCACCGTTAGCTTTTGTTCTAATCCGCCATCCACCATCTGCCGTGCTCTGATATGTCGGCGATACAACCAAAGTGGTGAGTGGCGGTTCAAGTTTATGCATTTATATTCAGGTTTGTTGATGCTTATGTTATTGTAGTTGATGTTTCTATACTACTTTCAATTGACATTTTCACATTGTTTGTTGAGATTTATTTCAGTTGATGTTTTATACGTTTGTTTAGGTTATTGTTTAGTTGATGATGTTCAATAATTTTCCAGTGATGTTTATACATTTATATCATTTTTGTTGATGCTAGTTGATGTTTATTCTTGTTAGTTAATTTTCTTATGTTAGTGTTTATGTTGCTTTGAATTGACGTTTACATGTTGTTTATTGAGATTTCTGCTTTGAAGTTGATATTTAATTTGATAATTTAAAATTTGATAATGTTTTCGATTTTCAGTAGATGTTTTCATAGTTATAATTGATGTTTATGATTTTCAATTTGACGATTATGTTGATGTTTTGTTAGTTGTAGTTGATTTTTATGATTTTTATTTGATGTTTTCTTTGTTGAAATTGATTTATGATTTTTAGTTTGACGATTATGTTGACGTTTTACAATTTTTTTTGTTGATATTTATTTGATATTTTCTTTGATATTTTTTACAGCTTGCAGTAGGAGTGAAGATGTAGAGAAGAACTGGGTACATGTCCCAAGGGAAGAATTGGAGGAAGGTCCCCAGAGAAGAGATGTGGAGAAAAATGTGAATTGCAGAGAGGTTCCTACCCCACAGATGACCATCTCCAAATAGGGGTGGGCGTCATGCCAGTTTAATCAGTTTTTGCTTGATTCGTTTTGGGTTATACGGTTTTGCCCATAAAAAACTCAAAACCAAAATTGATCCAAAGAACCCGAAAAATTGAATTATCCTAACCGAATTTGAAATTTAGCTTCGGTTTGAATTTGGTTTCAAACCGAATAAACCGCATTCATGGGAAATTTTATTTAAAAAATTACTAAAAATGTATCAACTAATTTAAAATTCTATAAAAATATGTAATTTAATTTCTACATCATTAAACTTAAGTGTTTAAAATAAAAATCCAACATTTACAACACAGATTTAACCATAACAATTTTAGAGTTTTAAAATCATATTATTAATATATAAAATTAATTTTTTAGAGAAAAGTGCATTTCACATAAGTGCAAATATAACCATGTGATAATTTAAAGTGTAAATATAGCCCTACATAGCAAATGTATGTGCAAATATAAACTTTTTTGACAGTTTGAGATTGGATTATAATAAAATGATAAATTTAGCCCTTCAAAAATAAATTTGAAAAAATAAAAAATGGTGAACTCTAATTTACCCCTCTTCTTCTACATTTTCTTCTTTCCCCCCTACCCCTCTTCACGCCGATCTACGATAATTCCACCCTCCCATCGATCTTCACTACTAACCCACCCTCCTGTCGATCGGCGCCGCTTTTGGCCACGTTGGCCAGCATTTTGGCACCGTTTCTGAGAGATCATAGGGAATTGAAATCATTGAGGTTGTTCACCGGGAGGTAGCTTTCTGGAGAATGAAGGGAATTGAAATAATTCATGCTGATCGCAACAAGGGGCGTGGTGAGGTGGCGCAAGGGAGAACGAAGGGACAACGATGAGTCAAGGTAGCGTGGGGAGGTTACACTAGGGTTTGCGCTGTGAGGTGGTGGGGCTGGAGGTGGGTGGTGGTGGTGGTGGTGGCGGTGGGCCAGGCTGGGTAGTGATGGAATCAGTAGGACTGGCGGTGGGGGTGACGGGGCTGGAAGGGGGTGGAAGGTGGGGGTGACGAGGATGGAGTTAGGTTGTGGTGGTGATGGCGGGACGACGGAGGACCAGCGGCCGGCCGATGACAACCTGACAATGGTGGTGGCAGAACAGTAGCAGACAAAGGGCATTTTTGTCTTTCAAGTTCTTGCTTTATGCTGAAAGGGCATTTTGTCATTTCCAGTCAGCCAATGGTCGGAAATGACCTATCAATGCCAGAATATAGTTTTTAAGGTTATATATGCAATTATGTAAAGTAATTAGGGTTATTTTTGCACTAAAAATTATCTCAGGGTTATATGTGCACTTACCGAAGTTAATTAGGTTATATTTGTATACCTCTCATTCTTTTAATTGTAATTTGGTATTCGGGTCGGTTTTCGGATTATGTTTCAATATCGAAAACCTAACCAAAAACCATATTCAAGTATCAGTTTACTCGATCCGATTATCCAAAAATCATATTTTAAATTTTGTTAGCGTTATTCGAATTCGATTATTCGGTTTTGGGTTTTTGATTATTTTTCCCACCCCTGTTTCTAAGAGTAATATGCATTTGAAGATATAGCCTCCAAAAACTGTATAATACTAATCTTTGTTTGTCATTGCAATTTGATTAATTGATTAATTTATCTTCTCTACATCAGATATGTTTAAGATTTAACTATCATTCCCACGAAGTATTTGTGGGAAAGAAATATGAATTATAAATAATTTTTAAATAGAGATTATCCTAAATTGAGGGACTATATCGATGGTCTCCGTAGTGATTCCAATTTTGATAGTAATTGTTCACTAATGGTGCAGCAACTGAATGGTCTCTTAAAAGCATTAAAATTCATTCAAATGAAATGAGTGAAAAACTATTCAAATGGATGGAATTTCATTTGACATAGTGAAATTTCAATAGAATCAAGTGTTAATATTTTCTAGGTTAGTCCTACAAATAAAATAAGATGTTTGAATGCAGTTCGATTGACTATATTGTAATCTTTCCTTTAAAAAAATTGGTTAATTTTTTAGCTTTATCTTTTCAACATAGCAGGTCAATTTTAATGTAATGTAATGTAATGTAATTTAATTTTATTAATAGTAATATTTAGTTTATTGAACTTATAGCAAACAAAAAAAAACTACAATTTTTTTTTATAGTTCTTGGATTAAAATACATCACAAATGCTTAAATATGTTCTTTGACAAATTCTTGTATAACACGGTCTCACAGTTAGATCAGAGGTTAAATTGCAAAGAATTCAACATAGGGTTTCAAATTGAAGTTTTAAAAATTCAGGGGTTGGATGGAAAATTTTGTTAATTTACATTTAAATTCATGTATAAATATTAATTTTTCATCTTCTTCTCCCACATTTTTCTGACATCTTCTATTTCCTTTCCTTTCTTCTCCTGCATAACTACCTTCTCCTTCTCTCTCCTCTCAATTGCTCTTCCATCTTCCTTCAATTTTAACCTAATTTTCTCCATTTTCTTCCATATTTCTCACACGGTGATTTTTTAGGAACACAGGAAAGTTGCGCTTCATTTTCCGGTATATTTTTTGGTTTTAGCTTCAATTTCCGACGATCTAACACAATTCGACCTTCGTTTTGTGTTATCTTCGCAAGTAATGTTTTCGATGTGATATAAATTGCATATTTTGTTTTTTTATTTTTCTTTACCTTCTTTGGTCCATGTCAAATCTAGGGTTTGTCTAGGTTAGATTGAGTAATATTTGGGCATTTCTTTATTATTTTTTTGTATTTTGTGAGTTGTTCTTTCGGATTTGTGCTAATATTTGTGTCGTTGCTGCTCTTTCTTAGATGTCCAAGAAGACTTGCCTCCCTGCTGTTGCAATCGAGAAGGAAGGAGAATTTGTAAGTTTTCTTAATTTTCAGTAGTGATGTTTTAGATACAGTTTATGGTGTTTCTCATTTTCAGTTTGAT
Organism: Rubia tinctorum; assembly: GCA_032355605.1. Classification (NCBI taxonomy): domain Eukaryota; kingdom Viridiplantae; phylum Streptophyta; class Magnoliopsida; order Gentianales; family Rubiaceae; genus Rubia; species Rubia tinctorum. The sequence goes on from JAULKM010045411.1 coordinate 9,518, forward strand.
GTTTGATGTTTTAGTCTTTAAGTATTGTTATCTGTGTTGGTGTGATGTTTTAATTTTAGCGTTTGATGCTTGTTGTGTTTTCATGCTTAAGTGTGTAATTGATGTTTAGTTTTTATTGTGTGTGATATCTTAGGGTTTTGTTATGAATTGTGCTAATTTTACATTGTTGTTACTGTTTCTTAGATGTCTAAGAACGCTTGCCCACTGTTGCTGCAATCGAGAAGGAAAGAAGATCTGTAAATTTTGTTATTTTGTAGATGTGTTGTTTTAGATACTGTTATTAATGTTTCTGGTTTTCTATATGATGTTTAGGTTTTAAGTACGGTTATCTGTGTTGGTGTGATGTTTTAATTTAAGTATTTGGTGCTTGTAGTGTTTCAAGTGTGCAATTGATGTTCAATTTTGTTGTTTTGATTGTGTGTGATATCTTAGGATTTTGTTACTATTTGTGCTAATTTTTGTGTTGTTGTTTCTTAGATGTTTAAGAGCACTTGCTCACTGTTGCTGTAATCAAGAATGAAGTAGGAAATGCAAGTTTTTTTCTAGCTGTGATGTTTTATATACAGTGTTTGATGTTTCAGATTCTATCTTTGACCTATCATGTTTAAACTCTATGTATTGCTATGTATGTTGGTGTAATGTTATAATTTCAGGGTTTGATGCTTGTGGTATTTTCATATTTAAGTATGCAACTAATGTTCAGTTTTGTTCTTTTGATATTTTAGTGTGTATTGTTTGAAGTTTTTAAACTATGATATTGATGTTTTAAATGTTGTATTTCATGTTTCTCAATGTAGTTGTGAGTGATGTTATGTGTGTTATTGTGATATTTTAATTTCAGATATTTTAATTTCAGATATTGATGTTTTAATTACCGTATGTGATGTTTTATGTTTATTTCATAGGAATACTTTCCAATCCAGAGCTCTACTATGTCATTGATGAGATATTAAAAAAATGCTATGAGGAATCATACTCCCAAAGGTGTTTCCTTGAACAGAGGACCAAAAATCGACCTTTGATCATTGCATTGATGGAGTAGAAGAGTCATCCTCTTTGAAACTAGCAGAAGAGATGACAATTCTGTGAATAAGGGAGCAACGAAGGAAAACAAGTATGGGAAAAAATAGAATTTGATTGTTTGAGATGTATTGTGTAAGAATCACGTTTTATAAATATTGGTTTATTTGTTAGGGCCGAGACATTAGATTCTTGTTGATGTTTTAGGTTGATTTGGATTTTTCAATTTTTATGTTAGTGGTTTTTAGGGCATTTGAACCCTTTTGTACAAAATGATGTTTAATGGTTTGATAGTTATGACGATTGACATTTTTAAAAATACATTTATATGTATTTGTAGTGCCAGTGATGATTCAATGAATTCATTCGATTTTGAGTTGTCAGTTTATGATGTGTCTTGTTTATTTGTAATATACATAAAGTGATACGTATCATTTTACATATGTATATTATCATGTAAAAAATAATAATAAGATCACTGGATAGAAGTTGAACGTCAAAATAGTTTTTTAAATGCAACAATAGTCGGATGTATATTTTCAACACTGGTTTGAGATATTTTACATTATAAATTTTGGACTTTTAACTTATATTTTCTTTTTGATTGATGTGTTAACTTTTCAACATGTCATTTTAAAAATTAATATTGATTTTTTAAATTTTGGAATATTAGATTTTTAAGCATTTAAATATTTCATTTTCATTTTGATTTTTAGTGTTTTCATTTGCTATTTAATTGTTTTGATTTAATCTATCATTTGAATAGCTGACTGGGAGGGGAAAGCGTTCTCTCCAAAATTCTCGAAACTACGATCAATCTTCTCGTTTACAGACTTCCGACCGGCGTGGCCATATGGCGGAGCCACGTTTTCTCAACCCATCGCCTCATATATCCTATGCCCAGGCTACTACCAGGTATAGAATTGCATAACCAATAGTTAATAATGGAGCTTTCTTCAATCCAAAACCGAGAGTCGATCGTCTCGGAGAGCCGGGAGTCCATTTCTCTGATAAGGAATGCGATCGTCTAGAGGCGCGATTGAAACACACTTTGGTCGGAAAATTTTTAAGGGCTCGTCCCAAATTGGAAAAACTCCGATGAGAATTTCATACTGCTGGGTTTAAGGGTAATATCAAGATATATCTTCTTGATAATAGACAAGTACTAATCCATTTTGATTTCCCTGATGATTATTACAGGTGTTGGCTTCACAAGATTTGGAATTTTGGGACCTATTTGATTCGCATCACAAAGTGGAGTCCGAATTTCGATCCGAATGCAGATTCATCAATTGTTCCTATCTGGGTAGAAATGTATGACCTTAAACAACAATTTTTTGATGAGGATGCAATGCTATATCTAGGTAATCTCGTTGGTTTTCCTGTTAAAGTAGATAGGGCTACTTTGAATAAAACGAGACCTCATGTGTCAAAAGTTTGTGTTGAAATAGATATCACTAAACCTTTGCCTGAACGAATCTAGATAAGTTATAGAAAAATAAGCTTCTGGTAAAAGCTAGAATTTGAAGGTGTTCCATTTTATTGCTCGAATTGTCTAAAAATTGGTCATTTGAAAGAATATTGTCAAGCTGATTCAGTTAATAAGGCTGCAATTCCATGGAGACCAATTACTTTACAGTCAGAAAAGAATGTTGCTAAACATTCTTCCTTAGGATTGACTAACAAAGAAAAAAATGTTGTACATGTTTCTACTAATCCTGCTATTGGACGAGCCACCTTGGATAAGAGAGGCAAAAATGCAAGTACTGTAACAAAATAGGTTTGGAAGGAGAAAGAACCTACTGCAATTCAACATGTTGCAGGTATACATCAAACTTTAGCAGCAAAGGAAGTGGATAATTCTGATAATCAACCAGCTATTCCTAAAAAAGACAAGGACATTGCTATTAACAATCCAGCTGGAACCACTATTTCTAATTCGTTTCAGGTATTAAGTGAGGTAAATGGAGATATAGTTACTATTGAGGATATTATTCATATAGATCTTATGCCTTATTTCCCAAACCAGTGGACTTGTCTCCTATGGTTTGGAGATATCTAATGTTTTAAGTGTGGAAAATGTAGACATCAATAAAGCTAATTCTCAGACCACAGAAGAAGATGAGTTCCTTGAATCACAAGCTGATGTGAGAATTTTATTAACACTAGAGTGTGAAATTTCAGCTGAACAGGAAGAAGATGTTGCTGATTTTGTATCTCAGGAAAAGACCCCTCCAAATTAGGATCATGTGAGTATAGGTAAGGATACATCCCTTAGTAATTCGAAAATAGATTTTATAGACAGGAACTAGATTGACAAAATGGATCTAAATCCAAAAATACAGTGGTCTATAGAAAAAACAGGAAAACCAAAAGGTGACATTATTTTGGATACTAATATTGCATCTCAGCAAAGGTTTGACAGCCTCATTACAGAAG
>JAULKM010045432.1:0-12975 GCA_032355605.1 Rubia tinctorum
GTAACCGTAAGAGATAAGATTGGTAGAGAGTAGAAAATCTGTAATTCTGGCCTTTTCTCTCTAGTGGAATCCGATCTTGGTCGGCCGTGGATGCAGTCAATTGGTGAACCACTTAAATTCTCGGTGTTTTGATTTTCGCTTTATTTTCTTTGCTTGTTCTTTCTCGGGTATTCTGCACAACAGTTTTTATGGTGTGGAGGTGAAACAATAACAAGAAAGGCTCTGGTGGCATGGGAGAAAGTATGCAATTCGAGAAAAGAGGGTGAACTGAGCATCATAGCATTGCAGTAAGGGAATGGAGTAAGCATAATCAAGATGCATGGTTTGGAAACTAAGCAGAAAATCGGATAGACTTTAGGTACGTTGGATACACTCGTACTATATAAAAAGGTGGAGATCTTACAGCAAACTGCTCTTGGTTTGATCATGAAAATGGTGAAGTACAGAGGGCGAGTAGGAGAAGGCTGATTGGAGCAATCTAATATGGAATAACCAAGAGCTCAGTTCACATTTTGGTTTGGGTGCCAAAACAAGTTAGCAAAGATAGATTGCTGGAAATTGGTATTGACAAAGGAAGACAGTGTCAGTTTTGCGAAAAAGAAGCGACAGTTAACCACCTATTCTTCGAATGTGATAAAACGATGAGAATCTTGGCTGAAGTCTTGAAATGGATGCAGTGGAGCAGGAACCCTGGGAATTGGGAGCAGGAAAAAGTGTGGGTGAAGAAGCTTTGCCGGTGAAAAGACTGGAAGGTGAAACTAACTAAGATGACTATTGCTAAGATGATCTACCATGCATGGATCCATAGAAATGAATTGTGTTTTAGAGGTGAGCTTCAAGGAGTAGATATTATAGTCAGTATTGTAGGTAGGGCTTGGCTAGATCTAAAATTAAGAGGAAAATGTGCTAAATTGATGATAGAATCTGATAGGGGACTTTAAAAAGGAGATAGGATAGTTGGATCTTTGATCGCTTGTACCCAAACAATTTTGGTAATGAAAAGTTTTCGTTATTCCAAAAAAAAATCATAGAAACAATTAAATCTAGTCCTAATGTAAATCCCTCCCAATAAGATGTTAAAAAAAATGGTATATGCGTACGGAATAGGAACGTAGGTATTTCACAAGTGAGAGATATTGGGATTGAATAATTGTAACATAGTTTTCCTTTTTTTTCCAGAAAAAATAAACGAAGTTTTTGCACATCGCAAGAAGCTAATAGAATAAAAAGATAAATAGAGAAAATTGGATTATTTTACGCAAGTAGAAGAAGAATTAATTGATCACATAAGACTCCTGGATTTGGCTTAATTTGGGTTTAAATATCGAGATAATTATAAGTTTAAATTTGATGATGCACGTGCTTTAGGCACCAGAAGTACCAGACCGGAAAACACAAGTCACAACATGTGCCAGAGGCAAGAGAAATGAGTCATCTCAGATGACTCATCGGATGAGATCATGTGTAATAACCATGGGCCGAACTGATGATCAAGTGTAATAACTAATAACCATGGCCGAACTAGGGGATTGGTAGATGCCTGATTGGCTGATTTCTCCTAAAAAAGTTATTTTTATACTCCCTCTGGTTCTCTAATTGATAGGTGATTTCGTAGGCGACTTCTCTGATAGTGACTTTGTAGGTGACTTCTCTAGTAGTGACTTTGATCGTCATTCATCAAAGCCACTTTGAGGAACCGCCTTTAAAATGCACTCATCAAAGGCGGTTATTTTTCGCCTTTGATTGTACTTAAATAACCGTCTTTGTTCAGTTCCGAGTTCGGAAACTGAGTTTAGAAATAGGAACCGATTGTAGGTCGTCGGGTCAGAAAATAGCGTTACGAGTCCAGAACACCAAAATTAGGTTCCTCTTTCGGATTCCGTTTCTGGCCTTTGCACTAAGTTACTGAGTCAGATTAATTTTCTGATCCGCTACTATATTTTAAACTTAATATGCATTAAAATGAATTTGAAGTTCCTGCATCGGGTCCATATTCGAACCTTGAGTTCCGAGATCGGACTCAAAATCAGCTCTCAATGAACATTGTAGACATGAACCCGGGACAAGGTTCCTCAATCGGAACTAGCTCGGAAAAAGTTCTGAAAACAAAAATTACCAATATATTAAACCGAAACAATAAAAAGCCTCACATAACAGCTCCAGCACGTACAAAGATCTATAGAATACGATGAAGCACCATTCCATAGATAGCAATAGAAATATAGCCAATTCTATTCCCCAAAACAATTGTCGTCATAATTCTAGCTAGCTATAAAAAATCTATATACTACGCTAACAAAGCAACAATCTATAAATATGAATAGAGTTGTAGCAAATTCTAATCCACACACTATGCATCATCCACATATATGTACACTAAAAATTAGAACCCACATGATTCTAAACCACGGTTGGACTTCCAATAGGTACCAACCGGGCGTTCACCAAATACATAGCCAAGCAATTTCTTGCGACGTTGATATCATCGTGTGAATACGGCTTGGTGTTGACTTGAAAAATATGTGTGTATGATAATATGACAGTTCGGCCCCCAAATAATTTAATTGTAGACAAAAATGAGGCGCAAATCTTACTTTGTTAATTTCTTGTTGGATGGACTCGACAGCATATAACATTACGTAATACCCGCATTCCTAAATTTGTGCTTGTTTTTTGTACTTATCAAACGCATTGTAAGTAGTCATAAAACTTGAAAATATAGTATACTCGTATGTGACATCGTGTGAATTAACAAACCTTGATTTCCATTACGTCCAAAGGTGTATTACTTGACTCGACAGTGTCATTCATTGAGGCTCCCAAATCTTCATAAATGTTTCATTATTTTTTATGCTTTTGATTGTTAATTCAATTACATTTCTAGCTAAATTCTTGTTTTCCGGTAAAGATCAAGGAAGTACCGGAGTCAATTTTTGTGAGATCTAATTAGATTTTATCTTTTAATTGCATGCTAGCATATGTTGTTCTTGATTATAATGTTTATGATTGCTCTCATGTTATTGAGTAGTGCGCAATATTTGATAGCATATTGGGTAATTTAATACCAATTAAACCAATCACCCCTAGTTGTGATTTCAGTTCAATCAGTGGTAGGGATTAAAAGTCTTAATTTAACAATCTTGCGTCAGATTTGTTGGTTATGAATTGGGTCTTTCTCATTCTTAATGCTGCTAGCATATGTCTCTTTGGTTATATCTTAGTTAGAGAAATAGTTGGTACTTCTGATTATCGACAAGGTAAGGAAAGATTGGTTGTATTCAACTATAATTAATTGATGTGCATGCATTAAAATTCATCTTTGCATCAATGATCAATATAGAAAGCCAGTATGGAATTGATCTAAACCGGAATTCTCTTATCATAGTTGAATCTTTTGCAATCTGTAACATTTTTCCAATTTTATTTGTTCTCGATTTTTTAGTATTCATCATCATCAAATCATTGTTTTGGTTACAAAATTGCAGGTTAAGAATTAAGAAAAATCTCGCCAATCTCTCGGGGAAACGAACTTGCTCACTGCTGTACTGGTCCGGATGATCATCCTGACCATCTAATCGTAATTTGGAATTTTTCTTAGAGATAGAATTATTTTTGGTGTAAATCGACGCATCAGATTTTGGCGACGCTGCCAGAGATTGGTTTTAAGCAGTATTATTTCTTTTTATTCTTTAATATTTTTAACTGTATTCTGGTTTATGCCTCGTTCTTCTCATACAGGTCTCATACAGGAGAATTAAACTTTACTCCAGAGATTGAGAAACTTGCACGAACTCTAACGAAGCAGAGAAAAGCCTTGAAAGGATCTTCCTCGTCTAAGTCAACTATCAACGAAATTTAGTTCAACATGGTTGACGAAGAGAGACGTGAGGAGGAATTACTAGCTTAGCGAATCAGAGACATGGGACGTTGCAGACACAATCATCTTTCGTGCATTGTCCTTCCCGACATCAACCGCAACTCCAAGATTAAACCAGGTTTCATACAAGTATTACCTAAATTTGGTGATATGCCAGGTGAGAGTGCTCATAACCATCTTGATGAATTTGATCTCGTATGTGCAACTCTTCGACCACAAGGTTTTTCGGAGGATCAGATTAAATTACTCACCTATACGCACACGTTGTAGGGAAAAGCTTGTGAATGGCTTTTTGAATTCCCACCTGGTTCAATTTGAACTTGGAAGGAGTTAGGGGAAATATTTTTACAAAAATTTCTTCCTGAGTCTAAAGTAGCTAATTTGAGATCTGCAATAAGTGGTATTAGACAAAATAAGGGAAAGAGTCTTGTGAGTTATTGGGATAGGTTTAATCAATTGTGTCGTAAGTATCCTAACCATGGTTTTACTAAATACCAACTCATCACTAATTAATTTTATGGGGGCATGTGCTCTATTGACAAAATATTTTTTGATGCAGCTTGTGGAGGAAATGTGCTGAACAAAACCATGAATGAGGAAAATGAGATCATCCTTGATATGGTCACTCAGGAATATGATGAAGATGATGATAGGTCCAGGCCAGTCAAGGCAGCCGGAACTTCACATTTGGATGAGAAGTTAGATGCCCTCACATCATTAGTACGGGAGTTAGTTGTGAAGACTTCACGAGGAGCTAAGTGCAAAATTTCTCACAAATAGGACACTACGCTAATTATTGCCCTACTCTTCAAGATCCTCATACCAAACAAGCTTGATTTGGATTTGAAGATGCCCCACCGAGGTCAATAATGTACGATCCATATTCAGATACATATAACCTAGGATGGAGGAACCACCCAAACTTCAGGTGGATCCAGAAAGATCTAGGAATATTTACTCTGAGACAGTCGCAGACCGGTCGGGATAATCATCCCACCTTGGACAATCAGAATATTTCTATGAATGATGTTCTTAAGAGTATTGCTCAAGGCAGTGAAGTGGTGCAAAATTTAGCCAAAAACACAAATTCTTTTCAACAAGAGGCAAGGGCTGCTATAGGAAATATTGAGCAACAGATGACACAAATGGCTGTGGAGAAAAACAAGTTGAAGTTCACCACTGGAAGGATACCCTCCCAGGCTGAATCGAATCCCAGAGAGAATGTAAGTGCAGTAAACTTAAGGAGTGGGAAAGAGTTAGTCGAACCTGAGCTAAAGAAGCAGACAGGAAGAAGAGCCAACATGGAGAAGTCAAAGAAAGTACAAATGAGTCCTCAAAGGTAAGCACTGAACCTTTGGCCCCTATTTCTACCTCAAAAGTTTCTCCACCTTTCCTATCCATGTTAGCTTGAAACAAGGAGGAGGATGATGAGAAGATCTTAGAATTATTTAAAAGGGAAGAAATCAACATGCCATTAGTTGAAGCCATAAATAAAGTTCCCAGGTTCGAAAAAGATGAGACATGGGAAAGATGAAAAAATTAGGGTGGATGAAAATGTTTCTACAATTATTCAATGTAAATTGCCACAGAAATGTAAAGATCTTGGGATTTTCTCTATCACATGCAAAATTGGCAAGATGAATGTTGAAAAGACCATGTTAGATCTACGTGAATCAATTAATGTTATGCCACTCTCTATGTATAATGACTTGCAATTATGACCATTGAAGGAAACACATGTCATAATCCAATTAGCGGATATGTCTAATGCATACCTCGATGGTATAATAGAGGATGTACTTGTGAGAGTCAATGATATGATGTCTCCTATGGATTTATATATTGTTGATATGGATGATTCATTCTCTGCTAATAAGTATAATTCTTCTAGGAAGGCTATTCATGAAGACCACGAAAACCAAGATTGATGTTGATAAGGGAATAATGAGGCTTGAATTTGATGGATATATAGTCACATTCAATATTTTTGATGCCATGAAACATGTAAATGATCTTGAATCTATGTTTTCTCTTGATGTGATTGATCCGTTGGTTGATGGTTTTGTAGAAAAGTATTCTAGGGATGACAAGCTTGAACAGGTATTCTTCAATGAATGGGAGGACAAGGCCGCAATGTATGAGATGGACAAACCGATGCGTGAGATTATCATGCAACTAAACTACAAAAAAGAGTACAACTCTCGAAAGTCATTAGTCGGGATGACAATCCTGCCCGATCCGAGCCCAAGAAAGCAAAATTTTGTCGGTCATGATAGTGTGGTCTGTAAGCCTAGCAGATCGATTCCATATGAGCAAATTATTAACTCTCGATCGATATCAATCGGGATGATCATCCCGACCAATCCTAAACGCACTGTTCCTTCGATTAAGAAAGTACCGAAGGTGAAATTGAAGACTTTACCTGAACATCTCAAATATGATATCTTAGTGGAGAATGAGACCTGTCATGTATCCCGTGGGTATGGATCTTTTGAATGATGAGAGAATGACACTTTCATCGCCTCCAAATGGTTGACCTGAACAAACCAACTGAATCTAGCCTAAAACATTAAATAAGGGCGCTTCTTGAGAGGCAACCCAAGTTTCTTCCTCATTCTTTTTATTTTTCTTATTTTTGGGTTATTTTTTAATTTTTATTATTAGTATAGGGTGTGGTTGTATTTGGTTATTTATTTAGTTTCTTTGAATGAAAAAACAAAAAAATAGAAACAAAAAATCCATATTTTGATTGGTTTAGATTTTTCCGTGGTTGGTTTTGATTTTTGCATGTTAGTTGAGTTTTGCAGGTTTGAAAAAATAAAAAGAGAAGAATTTGAAATTAAATACTAGTTTGACGGTGACTTAGGCAGAAAGAAGAGTACATGGGATAGTGTTGCAAATTGTGAAAATGGCACCAAATTACCCAAAATTAGCATGAAGAGGAATAATAATGGTCGGGATGCTTATATCGACTACAATTCTGATGCTGACCCCAAGGCTAATTAGCCGTCCAAGGAGCATTTTCTTTTCTTTATTTTTTCTCTTTCAGTTGCGTTAGTTTCATTTGTAAAATATTTGCATGAAATCATATTTTCTTATTCATTTGCATATGCTATCTCTTTCTTACACAATGGGGACATTGTGTTGTGTAAGTGTGGGGAAGAGGTGCAACATCGTTGATTTGTTTTTCATAATTGATTTGTTTTAAAAAAATCAGAAAACAAAAATACGAAAATATTTTTCATTCTTTTTCATCATTTGAGTCAAAAAAGCATATCCTTGAATTGAAAATTTGAAGGGCTGGAATTGAAATTTGGTCTGTGGTAAGATGGATGGTTGTTTCCCTTATGTGAAAAAAATCATTGATTCCTTATATGTGTTCTAGGATGATGAATTTGCAATAAGTAATTTTGATTTGAACTTAGATATATTGTGAGGATTTGAGCATTAAAGAGAAAAAGCCGTGAAAAATATAGGCATACATGAAAAAAATGAAAAGAAGATTAGCTCTTTATCTCTTTGTTGAGTAATCATATCTTGATATTTTTTTGCTTGGTTTGTGCCATGATTTCGATGTTGATTTTTGTTACTTGAACATGAAAGTGATATAGGCACTTAGGATAACCACCCTTAGCTTCTACGAAATATTTCCTACCTTACATTAATACCTTAGTTTACCCCGTTGAAGCTAGAAAACATTTTATTTGATATTTAAAACCACTATATATTTAGCCAAGAGGCTAACCCTTCTTTGAACCTTTTTAGGATTGTGCAAGTAATTTTATTTCTTGTGGTATGAATCGAGTATATATGACGAGGTGTGTAAGGTGGTTTGAGCAAAATATATTATGGAATGGGGTTTGTGTTTTTCAGTTTTGTGAAGGAAAATAATTAGTGCTGATTCCCAGAAAAAAAGAAGAGAAAATCAGTGGAAAAAAGAAAAAAAGGAAAAAATAATGGCCAACAAGCTTAAGTAAATAAAGATGGCTAGTTATTGTGGGAAATGAGTTCATATTTATATGTTCATCATGGTGCATCGGTCTTGTAAGTATGAACACATAGTGGAGATGGAGTTAGAGATTGAATTACTTGCATATTCTTAGATTTGTAGCCTTGTATGTCCCATATCCTACCCATTTACCCTAGCCCCGTTACAACCTTGGAAAATACCTACACCCTCTGTCCCAGATTAAATTGCACAGAATCTTTTTCATGGTCACCAACATACACGTTTGACCGTTAATATATTTAACTATGTATAATATCAGTGAACAAGAAATTACTTTTCAAAAACTACTTGTTATGATGAATCCAACGATATCACATACAACAATATTACTGTTTATATATCCATTCAAATATGCAGTCAAAGTTTTCTTAGTTTGACTGAATATTTCATTTTGTGCAATTTAATCTGGGACGGAGGGAGTAATTGGTTTGTGCTCAACTTTTCAAATTATACAGTGGAGATAGTGGCATTCACAAACATGTTGTGATGAATATTGAGTGTGTGATTTGTGTGAATTACCTTGTCATGATTTTGAGAGATATTGAGTGATCTTGGAGAGACTTGACAGTTTTGCATATTTTTTACTAGAATAAAAGGATTAAATGGATTTATACTATGGATTGTGTTTTGGTTCTAACCATGAAGGTTTTTTTATTTTAGGGCTGCCATAGTTTTTTGAGTCTAACGTTTACATTTATGTTCTGCATTTGCATATTCTCGAGGGCTAGCATAATCTAAGTGTGGGGGAGGAGGAGTTTCATTTGGCTGATATTATCATATGTTTTGGGTTGTATTTGAGCTGATATGTTGATCAAATTTGTGGGAACTCATGTTTTGATGATATTTTATTGCAGTTTAAAATTTTTGAATGAAATCGATGAGTTGCTGCAATTATTGGCCGGGATGACCATACTGACCCAATTTTTGGACACATGGAAAATGAAGTTGTATGGATTCGGACACTGTGCATGATTGTGAATTGAAGAAGGAAAAAAAGGAATGCGAGGAAGCTTGATATTTGATGGAATATTTTGGTGGAATTAATTTTACCAAATCCAATATAAAATTGAAAATGGATTGCTTGAAGACTCCTAAATTTTAGGAGAAGATATTTCCTAATCTTTTTTGAATTTCTATTAGATAAGGAAAGACAATTTCATTCCTTATTTATCTTTTTCCTGTAGTAATTTTTTCATGCTTCAATAACATTCGGATGCACGCATTGATGCGCAGACAGTCATTCGCGCAGAAGCTGTAATAATTTTTGGAGCTTTTTAGTATTATATTTAGAAAATTTTCACCATTTTTAATGCTTTTGATTGTTAATTCAACTATGTTATATAGCTAAATTCATCTTTTCGGTAAAGATCAATGAAGGACTGACGTCGATTCTCGTGAGATCAAATTAGCTTTTACCCTTTGATTGCATGCTAGCATCCATTGTTCTTGATTATAATGTTTATGATTGCTTTCATGTTATTAACTAGCGTGCAATATTTGATAGCATGTTGGTTAATTTAATACCAATTGAACAAATCATCCGTAATTGTGATTTAATTCAATCAGTGGTATGGAACAACATTCTTAATTTAACAATCTTGTGTTAGAGTTTGTTGGTTATGAATTGGGTTTTTTTTCCAATCTTAATGTTGCTAGCATATTAAATCTATAGAGCGTCTGGTAGGTTATATGTTAGTTTGATAAATAGTTGGTGAGACGTCATTCTGATTATCGACTAGGTAAGGAAAGATTGGTTGCTTGCAATATAACCAATTTGTGTGCATGCATTTAAACTCATCTTTGCATCAAGGATCAAGGATCAAGATAGAAAGCAAGTATGGAATTAATCAAAATCGGAATTTTCTCATCATAGTTGAATCTTTTGCAATTTGTAACATTTTTCCAATTTCATTTGTTCTCAATTTTTCGTTTTTAGTATTCATCATCATCTAATCATTGTTTTGGTTATAAAATCGCAGGTTAAGAATTAAGAAAAATCTCGCCAATCTCTTGGTAAAATGAACTTGCTCTCTGCTATACTGGTCAGGATGATCCCGACTACCTAATCGTAATTTGAAATTGGGCTTAGAAATCGAATTATTTTGGGTTTAAATCGACGCATCAAATTTTGACGATGCTGTCGGAAATTCATTTTAAGAAGTATATTCCTTTTAATTCTTTAATTAGTTTTCACCTTTTTCTGGTCTGAGAGTTATGTGCTTTATGAGACCATCAGCCACGCTCGATACTTGCACAATGATCATGAAAAAATGGCACACTCGATACTTGCACATAATATATATAATATCATATGTCAAGTGTATATAGTGAATATAAGAGAATAATATTTGTTAAAGATAATTTCCTCTAATTTCCTCTAATTGTAGTCACAGTCGTCGTTTTCCCGCTTCTCCCGCATACTCTGCTATGAGAGTCATGTCCTTTATGAGACCATCCGCCACTACACCATAGCCTTCAAGAGAATCATAAACCAGCATAAGTGAAGGATATAATCCTCTTTTTCACAAAGCATCAATGTGATTCAATGTTTCTTGATCTTCTTTTCAAAGGACCCTTGTGAAGTGTCCCTATTTAGTGTGTCACTAAAATATTGTGACGAGTTGAACTATCATTATATTTTTTGTGACGTTTTAACATGTAGTTCAATTTAGAAGTGTCATTAAATTTTGTGACATCTGAAGATTGAGCAAATATTGTGACATTTTCTTACCTTTCACAAAATTTGCGTAATTATTGATTTTTTTTTTTGTAGTGGAACCAACATACTAGAGCTTCTCCCACGCTTTCTTGCCTTTAGAGTACAAGGGAGCTTGTCAACGGGATCCTCGACACCTATGTGAAGGCCAAAAAAGTGGTTGATGAACGCACGCTGCCTGAACATCCTCTTCCCCCCTCGTCACCGACCATGCATGCATTGTACACTTCCTCAGATGCGGTCGCCACCATTCGGACATGAGAGGTTAAGATAGGGATATGATGTTTGCTATCGGTGTTTAAATTGGGCAGCGGATGACGCTGGGTTTGGGATGGTAACGGAGCAAGCCTAATGTGCACGATAATGATATTGCTAATATACACAACTAATGCGCACGATAGAAGCACGACACAAACTATACACTTCTAGAGATTTTTAGCATTTGATTAATCGATCGTTATTCATCTTCAATTTATTTTTATAGTACCTTTCAATCGACCATTTCTTCCTCTAACCAAGAAATGTTAGGAAGGGCATGGAAAGAAGTAGCATGACTTGAACAAAAATAAATAAATTCTTAAGAGTGTTGTCTTTCAATCCAAATTATTCAAAAGTATACCCTTCAAGTAATATATTGGATATTCTAAGTTAAAACGTGTAATAAGACATGATTGATGTGAAAATATATACAAGTAATATTATATTATAAAAGATACATTGTTTGAATAAAAAATTACAATGTGCAAGTGATTATTAGCATATTAAAATTTGAACTCGTGCGCACAATACTTGCACACGAGATTACCCACACGTATGCATGAGTCAAATGGTTTTAGGGAGAGTTTTTAAATTCATTCTATGCAATTGATTTTTTGTTTAACCTTTTATGTGCACACATGTAATGAATTAAAAATGCGTTTCAAGTCGAAGAACATTAGAAATATCTGGCCTCGAAAGAAAAAGTTGTGCAAGTAGAGAAGTAACCAATTTTTACAAAGAGACAGTAGTCGCAAAAATCAAAAGACAAGAAACTTAGCAAATCAATTTGCACTTTGATGAAAGATTGGAAGGAAGTTGAGCAGAGTCTGGAGCTAACCCAGAGCGTTTCGATGCAGTGAAATAACCGGCCGGGAAGAAATCGATTAAGGAGAAATTTTGGAAGAGTTTAAAGTAACAAAAAGGCTAGATTTCAAGCGGAGTTAGTGCAGAACACTACATCAACCAATTTACAAAGTATAGAAAATGTGCCGCCCGTAACCGTACATTAATTTGACATCATGGCTCAACATTTATCTACCAGATTTCAGAGAAAAAAAATAGATAATGAATAATTAGTAAAACTCGCTCGGTTTAAATTGCATATTGACTATGCTAAGAAACCAATTGGCGCACTTGATGCCTGTACAAGATGATCAATTGTGGTACGGAGAGAGTATGTTCCACAATCTCATTTTGAAATGTTGAAAAAAGTTTAGAGAGAAGGATCAACTCAACTCCAAGATAGCAAGGGTCCTAAGTGAAACGGATGAAAGTTGAAGCAACCTTCATTATACAAAACAATCTTCCACTGCTCAGACATTGAAAAAGTTGTCAATATATATTGTTTAATATATATTTTTTATTTTTATTTACGTCAAATTATTTGGTCACGATGTTATCTGCTCATATTATATCTCAATAAATTTCTTTGATATAAAACTCAGATGATCCCATATAAGTTTTGAATAAAGACCAAAGGTTCCTTGTTCCCCAACCTGAAACTTTGACATGCATGCTCCTCTGGTGGAGAGAAATCTAGGTTTGTTAAAACATCCTATTATGGGAATGGAAAAGTATATTTAGAACATGGGTGGAGAACATTTTCTTTATCAATAACTATTTGTTTGAGGATTTTTCTCGTATTTACGGGATGCTATAATTGAAGTGGAGATCTTTCGATACAACGTTGGAAAATTTTCCCCACAACCACACCAAAATGGTATGCTTCAATAATTGTTTAAGAATTATATGTATTTTTGTACAATAATCGGAATTGCTTCCTTTTTTGTCTTTTTTTTTTAAAATTATATGTCCATGAACATTTAATTTTTAATTTTTGTTCTATGAAAATGTGTTAAGGAAATAGAAACCCTTTCCTTGCAGTAAACATTATAAATTGTAGCTACCTTACACAATTAGTTTCCTTATTCAATTAAGTTTTGGTTTTTTATGAAATATGCTTCGTATAAATCAAATCAACTCAATTACAAAATTTCAGGCCATCACTCCCGGCCCATTACTGCTACTATAACCCGATTCTAAACATTACAGCCCATTTTCATCACTTTATATTGAAATTTCCATTGCTTCTTCCATCATATGATGCAGCTTACT
>JAULKM010045449.1:0-12975 GCA_032355605.1 Rubia tinctorum
GATCAATCAAACCATTCAATGCAGCATCTCTAAGCTTCATTCTTGACCTTGTCATAGGACCAATCATGTTGCTTAGAAGATCACGAACAAAACCCTTGAATGTTTGATCAAGACGTGGAATGTTTTCATTTATAGTGGTAGTTGTATCCGGATCTCCATCAACTAGGTTTTGGCTATATTTGTTTTTATAAATTAACCAAGTTGTACAATGAAATAGATAATATATTTGTGTATTAACTTAGTGGATATGGATGGATAGAGTCAAGTGAGAGCACATGTGCGTACGTGATGTTTTAGAATTCTGCCATAATGTATGAAGAATTTTTTATCTTTAGCCTTGTCATATTCTAGTGTAACGTCGAGACTGGTGGCCATATTTTAGTTTTTAATAGTCGAATCATAATTGATTAAGATCTAAAGGAAAAAAGATCTTATCTAACACTCATCCTATCTGACATCGGCTATCTTATATTACATTTGATTGGATACGAAACATAACCATAAAGATAAACCTTTCATTCTATCTTTGTCAAGTTAAAGTGAATAATGATTTCACGAATGTATTTTAATTACATATTCATTGTATTTCCTTATATTATATTAATTGAAGTTTGTAATATTTATCCAAAAATAAATTGACAGTTTAATTTTTTTTGTATATGCTCTTTTTTTAGAAATATTTTTGGTGAAAAAAATCAAAACCTACCACAACATGCGACAATATTTTTTGGTGAAACATTACTGGAAACACTTTTAAACGATAATAACCTACATTTCAGCAGAAATAAACATTTATTGCAGTGATAAATTTCAAATAGACTTTTATTAATTCATATTAATTAAGATTGGAACAAAAATAAAAAGAAATCCGGTGTTGTTGAGCAAACAATGGTAGAACCGTAAAGAGATCTGTTAAAACCCGTTCAGCCCGTCACACACGATCTGCACTAGCACTTGAGAGGAGATGCACTAGTGTTGGGAAGCACGAAGCTTTAGATGAGCAAGGGCGCAAGGGCGCAAGCATTCTAGTTAGGTTGTGTTAAACCAAATACTCATCCCATTCTCCATGTCAACACGGCCAACACAAGAATGGAACTATTTTTCTTATATTTTATCATCTTTACCAACTTGAAATCTCCCATGGCCTCATCAAATCCTTAATAACTTACCTAAAATAGATATAAATCTCGTCATTCGTGATATTGTTTTTTATATTTCATCCTTATACTGTGCATGCCGTTCGTTAATTTTTTTCCAATAAGTATTAAATTTAATATTTATATATATTTATATTTATTTATTGATTTGAAAAAATAATTTTATACTTTTATAAGTCAATTATCTGGAAAAATCATAGGAATAATAGTTGTGTATGTACCTATATGCATTTTGAACTACCGTGGCACGTATCATACACGTATAGCTTAGTTGATCACTTCTCTTATTATTTTGTTAGTAATTGTTTTAAATAATAATTTAGCAAGTCTTCCATGGAAAATGGAGTTTATTTTTGTATATTAACTTAAAATATATGAATTTCTACAGTAAATGAAGAGAGCATGCATCTGAGGAAAATTTTAGAATTGACCCATAAAGCATGAAGATTTTTGTATCTTTTGGTGTGTTAAATTTTGGTGTCACGTAGGAAGTCGTGATGTTAGATTTGAATTTTTAATAGTCTCATCATCATTTTAGTATATGTTTTTATATCTTCGTATTTAGCACTCAAACCATCAATGACAGTTGAAAATTGACATGCGAGAATATACTAGAAATTTCAAGTCCCAAAAGTTTCATCATCATATCTTTCTGTAATCTACATAACTAAATTTCCACCTTTCATATATGTTAATCAGCACCAGTGATCCATAAAAAACATCAACTTTCTTGTTATTAACACTACCTGGAATACATAGATTATTCAACAACAGTTCCTAAAACACTCTGTGCAATTCAAAAAAGGAATTGTAGCATTTTTCTTTCCGTACCTAGTACCATACTTGAAAACCTCAATCACGAGAGGAACTTAAAGTTTATCATGAATTTCACTGAACTCGAATGAAATTGTTAAAAAAAATCCAAAAATGACACATGAAAACACAAAAACACACACCTGGTGGCAAAGGCTCCCACGGTTAGAGTAGGGGTATATCATATTAAGAGTTAAAGAGACCTCCTTCATGGGATGAAAATGCTCACACGAATAAAGGCGCCGTAACTGGGAGTCAAATGCAATGGAATAGTACCACCAGTGAAAACATGAAATTGCTCACGGTACCATCAAATCCTTTAAACTTAGTTTAGAATAGATGATCTTCAAGCATGTGAGAATCTTAAAAGTTTTCTTTCATCCTTATACTATGCAATCAATTCGTTGATTTTATTTTCCTCAATAGGATATGTGTTTTATAATGTATCTTAACTCATTTGACATATGTTATCATTATTTTTATATTAGAATTCATTTAAATATCATATAAATCATGTTTTTGCATGTAACATTTTGTGCAAATGAGCTTTGAGTAACTAAGGCACGTATCATGCACGTATAGCTTTGTGAAATATTTCTCCCTTTCTCTGTCTAGGTTTTGTGTATATTTTTTCTTCCATAAATTAAGGAAGTTGTAAAAGAAAAATAGAGAATATTATTGTATATTAACTTAATGGAATGGATGGATACTATAAAGTGAGAGAACATGCGCATACATGATGTTTTAGAACTATGCCATAATGTATGAAGAATTTTTTATCTTTATATTTGTTATATTTTAGTTTAACGTCGAGATCGGTGAGGCCGTACTTCAGTTTTCAATAGTCGCATCATAATTGATTAAGATTTAAAAGAAAAAAGATCTTATCTTCAGCCATCCCATCCATCGACATCGGCTATCTTACATTACACTTGATTGGATTCGAAACATAACCATAAAGATACACCTTTCATTCTATATCTTTGTTAAACCAAAATTGAATAATGATTTCACGACATGTAATTTATTACATATTCATTGTATTTCTATTTAGTATATTACTTGTATTTTGTGAGTTTTAGCCAAAAAAAATGACATTTTAAATTCTTTGTATATGCTCTTATTTTCAAAATATTTTCTGCGATAAAATCAAAACCCATCACAACTAACATACGACATTTTTTGGTAAAACATTTCTAGAAATACTTTCAGTCGATATTTTCTGGTGATAATAACTAACATTTGTACAGAAATAAACATTTATTGCAGTGATAAATTTCCAAATAAATTTTATTAATTCATATTAATTAAGATTGGAACAAAAGTCCAAAAAAACCTGGTGTTGTTGAGCAAACAATGGTAGAACTGTAACCAAATCTGCTAAAACCCGTTTAGCCCGCCACCATACTAGGGCTAGGTATCACATTGATAAGATGTGGGACTGAGTGCCCAGTTCTGATAATATCAGCTCAAGTAGAAGGCCCATCATCGAAAGGAAGACTCGAGTGGTAACAGGCAAAGATTGATGGGACACAACCTACCACCAAACAATATATCAAGGAACGTAAAATGCAGAAAATGTATGTTCTCTGATTTTCTTGGTTCTAGACACGCTTCCAAAACTCAATAGGAAGCCTTCGATCTGACTTGATCACCGGAGCATGTACGGCTCACCTTCCTCCCTGACCTTCGTCTGGTTTCTTGTAGGTCTTGGAGTAGGTTTCAGAAGAGTACCAAGACAAGCAATCCATAAAAAAAAATTAGACTTCCCATTGGCACCATTTGTGGGAATGAATAATTCAGTACTCACGCAGCTCGAACACCATGAAAGGACCATCAGTGGCTACAAGAGGAGAGACTCCCAACGATGTATTTATAGAAGATGTGATAAAAACAGAATAGGAGCCAATTCTCATGCCTACGAGGGAATGTTACTGGCTACAATCTACCATAGAGCTAACTAACGACTTGGAGATCTTACAGGAAATCATGGCCTTGCAGAAAGAAATAATGAGGAAGTTAGAGGAGATAGAGGAGTGGGAGAAAGCCAGAGTGGTAAAAAGCTAAGGAGGACATAAGCGTTGCGTCAAGTTAAAAAAGCCTTTTCAAAACAAGAGAGATAAGTAAGTTAACTCCTAACAGAATGAACGATAAGGAGAAACCAGCTACAACGCTATGAAAAATAGGAAGAGCAACACTTACTCTTACAAGAGACCTAGTACAAGGAAAGCGGAGTTGTTAGTGGCAACAACAGGGGACCACTATGGTAAGGCTTACGTGTCCCTGGGCGAAAAACATGAAAGGAGTAGGAGGAAGCGAGATGAAGGAGATGGCGTACCACTAAAAAAGAGGGGGAGATATTTTTTGTTAACGAAGAGGGTTCAACTATACATAAATGACCCCCAGCTGAATATTCCCCATAACCTGGGGCAGTACAATGGAGAAACAAATCCCGAAGACCACCAACATACGTTTTCCACTAACATGGCCATCTCCACGATACCGCAGGGCATATGGGGCAATGTATTTGCAAATACCCTCACAACTGTAGCTATGATTTGGTTAAAAACATAGAAGATGAAACCATCGACAGTTTCAGTTAGCTAGAATGGAAGTTCCTAGCTCGTTTCACGCACAAGAGAAATTTCCAGAAGTCTAGGTTGGAGCTGATGGTGGTGAAGCAAAAGCTTTTAGAGACACTATTAGAATACTGAAAGAGTTTCAATGACGAGGTCAACCAGGTAGAGGAAAGAAGTAATTAGTTCCCTATAGACACATTCATAAATGGTTTGAGGCAGAAGCTGTTGCTGAGAGATTGCACCATGAACCCTTCAAAACATATCTTGGAGTTCATCAGAAGGGTGGGAAACTTCAGCAGAGCCAATGTGGCAGATGATAAGGTATGGGCCAGAAGAGCCTAATACTAGTTATTCAGCCCGCCTAGCAAACAAGCAAGCATGAAAGGTTTACGAAGAAAGAAATAATGGTAAGAAGGCGTAATGTAATGGGCATGTCACATCATCTGTCAAACACATATATCTATGGAAAGAAACGTGAAAATAAGGTAACATCTCAAAATCAATACACTATTCACTAAGATACGCTCTACTAGCCAGAGCATCGGGGTAGACACGACCCTATGCTTACTCACCTGACCTCAGTTGTCTTTCTTGTTGGGTTTGAAGTTATCTTTGGAGTAGGAGAATGCACAGAGAATATCACCAAGAATTGACATAAACATTGGCACCATCTGTGAGGATTGATTCATATATTTTGGCATCCATGCAGCTCAGACACCATGGATGGACAACCACTACAACGAATTGTAAACTAACTCAACTAAGTGCTTATAGAGGATGTGATGAATCTGGAGGAGGAGACCACCCTGACGCATACGAGAGCACAACACAACCTAAAATTGACCTCGGAACTCGCAAAAAAATAGAGATATTACAAATAATCATGGCATCGCAGAAGGACATGATGAGAAGGTTGGAGGAGATGGGGGAGAAATAAAAAAGAAGGTCAGAGCAGAAGAGACGCGGTGTTGAACATACAAAGCTCTTTCCGGACCATGAATACAATGACGAAGAGCCTCGAATGAGGGAAAAAGGGTTGGAGTTAGGTCGGAGCACAACTAAGAAAGCCAGAAGCACAACCACCTCCAGGCGGAAGGCCTATGCTGGAGGAGAGAAGATAATGGCAGATAGCGTGTGACATGCCAGCTATGTCTCATTGCTAAGGGGACATGATCTCACAAATGATAAGGCTCCGAAGACGCAGGTAAGGCAAGAATCTGGAAGAAAAGAAGGGAGAGGGTCCCCGTTCACCAGGTGGATACAACTGTTCCCGACAGATTTGAAGCTGAAGATACCCCTTAATCTGGAGCGGTACAATGGTGAAGCAGATCCAGAAGACCACCTGCACACCTTTTGCACCAACATGGATACCTTTGCGATATTTCAAGCCATCTGGTGTAGGGTGTTTGCAACCACTCTGTCAGCAACAACTAGAGTGTGGTTCAAGAACCTAGAGGATGAAACGATCGACAACTTCAGTTAGCTAGAACAGAATTTTTTTGACCAATTTTATGTCGAGAAAGAAGTTTTAGCAGACAGGGTTATTGCTCCTCGCGATCCGGTAGAAAGTGACAGAGACACTGTCAGGGTACTGGGAAAGGTTTAATGATAAGGCAAACTAAATGGAAGAGAGGAGCAACCAGTTCCTCATAGACACTTTCATAAACAGCTTGAGATATGAGTTGTTTCTAAGGGACTTCACCCTGGACCTGCCAAGTATGATCAATGAGTTTATTAGAAGAGTTGAAAATTTCAGCAGACCGACATGGCCAATAAAAGGAGAAGAGAAATGCAGGCTGATCATAGCCAACAAAAGACTGGTGCAGATGAGGATGACAGGCAAAAGAAATCATGCCGCATTAAGCTAGACAGGTTCAATAGGAAGGAGAAATTTTTCACGCCCCTTATGAAGATGCCTAAAGAAATCTTTACCCGGGTGGCAGGAAAAGGCATATAGGATGTCCCAAAAATGATGAAAACCGATCCCATCAAGAGGAGAAAGTCTCATTTCTGTGATTATCATGGTCACCATGGCCATGAAATAAACGATTGCATTCACAAAACATAAAGAAATGGGTGCGGAGCGGAGAGCCAGAGCACCTGGCGAAGGATGCAAGGGGGCACAACAAATCCATGTATCAGAGCTAGAATACATACGCTGGATCGCGCAAGCAACAGGATGACCGAGGCAGGCTAAGGAGTCCAGACAGGGAGCGGGCATATGGCAAGGGAAAAGAGGTAGCTAGAGCTGAGGCTAGGGAAGAAAGAGGCAAAAGGCAGAGAGAGAATTCTCCTGTGGAAGACAACATGGTGGAAATAGTGACCGATATATACGCCATCATAGGCAGTAACAGTGGATGAAGAACTTAATCCCAAAGGAAAGCACATTGCAGACTGTGGCTGCAACCAACACCTTCTTACAGGAAGCTAGGCGTGAATGAGAGGATAATGTTCGGCGTAGATAACCTGATACCAGACATGTCGGTTGGTGGTGATGTAGTGGTAGTAACGGCCAGGGTGATGGGCAAGAGGATCCACCGGGCATATGTAGATGATGGAATTTTGGTAGAAATCATGTACTGGCACTGTTTTGAGAAGTTGGATGAGAACACGAGAAGGAGGCTGGAACCAACGGACACTCCGTTGGTGGATTTCTTAGACAGAACCGTTTGGACAGAGGGGATAATCTTCCCCCCGGTGATCGTGGGAAAAGGAGACAGGAGCAAGACTATAGACTTGGAATTCATTGTTGTAAAAGCAAATAGCCCGCACAACCTGATATTGGGCAGGCCGACTCTAGCTTTGCCGAAGGGAATAGTCTCGACCCTACATCTGCTGCTGAAATTCCCGACAAAAGAGGGGATAGTAATGGTCATGGGAGATCAGAAAAAACGAGGGAGTGTCACAAAATCTTTCTTAGAAAGCGAAACCGGGAAGATGGGGTCCCGAGTAATGGATGGCAGGCAGTGAAAACCAGGGCCGTCGGGATGGTTTTAATTTTTGTGCACGACTAAAAGTGTGTGTCATATCTCCAGAGATAATAAAATTCACAATATCTGCGTACCAAGGGTAATTTGAAAACTTACCTAGAAGCAATGCTGGCATTTTAGCCTCTTTTCCTAAACTGGGGGTTGTAGGGGACTGTTTGGCCAAACTAAAGGTTGATGATGACTGTTTGGCCAAATTGGAGGTCTCAAGGGTCTGTTTTGGCCTAATTGAAGGTCTTAAGGGTCTGTTTGGCCAAACTGAGGGTGGTCTCTATCTCAAGGACTGGTGCAGTAGTCTGTTTGGCCAAACTGAGGGTCTCAATGTCCTGTTTGGGCAAACTGAAGGTTGGCAATGGATGAAGCAATGACAGCGACACCAATTTGGCGAACGTTGTTTCACTCACCAAAATAATATGAAAACTCTATAGATGATATTAGCACAGTAGTAAGTAGAGTCGATCCCATGAGAAACGGAGCAATAACTATAATTAAAATACCTACTAATATAGAACACTTTTGGTGTAGCCACCACGCCTTAATTTTCAAGATTTCTTACGACTAAAGATGAACTCTAAAAAATTACAAATATGAATTAAAATGAAGATGAAAAATATAAAAATCTAGAAAATATATGATGAATGTAATTGGCTCGGAATAACTCACATTAGTTATACATCGATCATCGACGCAAAGATAAATAAGTTCATATGCATCTATCAGGCAAGTATTTGCTTAACCCTCCCAATTCTTTCTTATCTTGTCGACAATTGACCAATTAGAATTAACCAATTGTTTCTCTTACCAAGATGCCCCCGAGAAGTATTCACTGAACCAGATACACACCTCGATAGCATTAAGAATAAAAAGAACCTGATATAGCAATTACCCAAGTATTCGTAAGTTGTAACGCACACATAATTGTTCCACATCTTACTATTACAATCTTAACTAGTTATCTGTATAGTTACCACAAGAACTCACTACTTGCTATCCCTTTCCAAAGATTACTTATTGGTGGAATTAGATAGCAATATCCGAACAATATTCAAGTTGGCCAAAGTTAAACACATTAAGAATAAATTAAACTAAAAACAATCAAGAACACATACGACACTAGTAGAAAAATTGCCTTTTCCAACACAAATTTAAGGACACTTTTAAGTTGATGTAGTAATACATGGCTATTAGCACATTACATTTATTACTAGAATTAACTCTCCAGTATTTGTGTCATTATTAAACAGATACGAAGACGTTACAAAAATAGTGTTGGTAAAATATTATATTAGGACATTTTGTAAAAACCATATCCCAACACTATAGAATTGTGTATAAATTTAATGCTATAAACACAATAATCTATGCGGCACAATTAAAACTCAATTAACATATATAGTACAACTCAAATAAAAATAAAAGCGTGATAAAAAAAACTTATAACCACAATTTGTAATTTTTACATATTTATTTCTAGAAATATTAAAATGTTTCATGGATCCAATTTTTGTCCTGGAAAAAAATTAATAAGTGGAAAAAAAGAAGTAAATCATTTTTTAAAAAGTCAAACCATTGCCAACTCAAAAAATTAAAAGAGTTTGTCTCTTTTTATTTTTATTATTATTTTTTAAAGGAACAACAAAAAATACTTTCAAAAATAAGTCCAACAACCAAAAACATCCATTTAAACCACTATTTTTTTTAAAAAATAAGTACACCAACATTCAAAAGCGAAAAGGCTACATTTGTTGTTTTTTTATTAACAATGAAATTTTATTAACTATCAACAAGGTTTTTCATTACAGATTTGGCTAAATTATTACAGGTTTTTCATTGAAAGAGTCTAGGAACCTTAACTAAGACAACCTGCTGCAAGGACTTTAAGAGAGACCTAGCTTCCTCAACCTCAAGACACACATTTGGGTTTATCTCCCTATTATGAGTAATCAGGTTTTGATCTCCTCATTATTAGTGAGACAGACAGCAGATCTTGAGCAGGAGACAGGATGATCAACTCCTTTAATCAAGTAATGAAATAGCCATGAATTGAAAAATCAAAGCCAAACGAGATCATCCTCCACGCTCTCTGACTTGATTCGCATTCAGTAAAAATATGAATTGTCGATTCCCTCAACACAAGACACAAGGGACACAACGGTGTTTGAGTAGAATTCCTATTAAATAACCCCTCCATGGTTGGCAGAGACCCTATGATAATTCTTCAAACTAGGAACCTGTATTTGACAGGTAATTTGACGTACCAAAGAGGCTACATTGGTAGTAATTAGCAATGGGGATCATCATTTATCACCTTAGTTCTTGTCCTCTTTTTCGGCCTCGAATGCCCTCTTCAACCTAGCATCCATATGGCGGGCATTGGTCCTCTCCAACCACAGCTTGTCATAGGCCCTAAATGACTTCATCTCCTCTGTTACCTTCACAAGCTCCATAGTCAGCTTCTGAGGAACAAAAGGCAAGATTGAACCTTGGACTTGAGTGGCAGTTGCCAACTCCTTAGAAGCGGAGTCACCAGCCTTGAACTTGCGAGTGCGCCTTGGGAAGATGACCATTTTATCCTTGTACTCTTTCAGTTACTACACATTGTCCTGGAAACCCTCCAGGGACATGTTCTTACGGAAATGGTCAACAGAAATCCCAACAGTCGGGCCAAACTTCCTAGGAATTCTAGGAGTCTTGAGCTCATCGAGAGTGAAATGCCTCCTGGATCTGACTTTCATGTTTCACTTCACAGTTTGGCCACGAACAATGGGACGTAGAAGTCTATCAGTAGGCATGGGGAAGATTTTCACAGCCTTGGCATGTCTCGCTGCAACGCAGCTCAAAGACAAAAACAATAATCAGACATCACAGCATCAATCATACAATGCCAAACAAATCATCACCACAGACTGAGGCAAACTATGTACCATTCCTTCTAGTAATTTTTGATTAAAATGATTAGATTTAATGGAAACAAATCATAAAAATAAATATAAAATATAGTTTCACCTTCAGATAAGTGAAATTGGAAAATGCAGTACCTATGACAAGCTTCTTTACCATCACACCAAGATAAAGCAAATGATAACAATAACTTATTTGAAAAGTAATCAACCTGTTCAAATTCCTTAGCTTAAAAAGATTCTTTAAAGTGTATAATATGCCACTATAGTTTAGCAATGGCTGAGAAATAATAAGTAAACCAAGAAAGTCCACATCCAAATATTGAAAGTTTATTAAGGTGAAGCATGTATAGCACTTTCTGCATTCGGGTCCACTACAAAAAGAATTTCCTGATCATTAATTCTTTGGCTTTGGCTAACTTTTTCTACCTCTTCTTCACATCTTTCATAATTTTATTTTTCCAAGCCTCTCATCTCTAATTTAAGGTGAAGGTTGTTGAACTTGCTTATTTGGTTGGTTTCCTGCCAACGAAGATAGATGTAATTTAACATGTATTAAAAAAATCAATAACAAAAATTTCTACAATAGTACAAGAACACAATCATGGCTGAATAATAAAGATACTTTCTATGATTTTAGTATTCAGTTTGTGGTATATGCCCTTTTAGTCTTTTTGGTTTACAAATGAGATATAATGAAAACCCAAGCTATAAAGACTAAGTAGAAAGCTTAATGAGTCCAGTGACAAAGTGGAAAGTGAATTTCATCGGGATAGTGTGTCATTTTCAGTAACCGCGTTTCTTGTTTTTATCTATTTTTATTCTTATAATGATCAAGATTTTAAGTCATACATACGAATAGATCAAACTCATACAAATATTAAAGGGAAACCAGAATAATAACATATCAACAAAGCAATTTGAACTTGATAGCCATTAGATCAGGGATAAAATTAATCTAGCTTTTTTAAAAAAAGAGGTAAAAGAAATTTCCGTTTATCTAGTACAGTGATATGTTACATTTTAATATTAACTTTGTATAATCAATACCATATCTCAGACCTTAGATTCATAAGTCTGGCTGACCTACGTCAAGAAAACAGTACCTTTGAAAGACTTTAGTAGTGCTCTTGGATCATAATGCCAAAATTAAGTAATCCGAGCACGTGGAGCCATTTTCTTTTTCTATCAAAAGAAAAAATATGGTAGACTAGCTAATATTATCATCAGTTAATGAAAGATCCCAATGCAAAAAAAATGCATGTTGGGTCTTTGAAACTTCAAATCATTTTGATAATAAAATTTTTGAGCTGTTTTACCGAGAAGGTCTACGGTTCGAGTCCGTATAGCCCTAAAATGAATTCAAATTACTATGTATCATCTCAACAGAGGCATTTAAATGAAGTACATTAATACATGAAATTCTAGGTGATTAATCTATCCAATAGGTACACAGGTTTCACTGTTTTCAGATCTAACAATTTTTTTATAAATTGCATGCTGCAAAATAAGGTTAACCTCTACAATATATGTGATATATCATATATTTCTTAAGATCCCTACATGCTTAATAAACTGGTGTATCACTATTGTCAAGCAAAGAAATATTAACACTATATCATGTAAGAGTCGGCACAATACCACACATTAACAAACATAACATCAGGTTTGTATTTGTACAGGACCATACAACTTCAAACTTTAATTTACTTTGCAAAACTGGTAGGGAGAAAAGGTAAATGTAACTATATCAGTAAACCTAGAGGCTGCCATAAACTGTAAGACATCTTAATAGCAAAGATATACAACCTTTAGATAAAAAATTAATTAAATTAGAACCAAACTGATTTTAGCTTAGTATTCAACCTGAACAAAGATGAATGAAACAAAGGCAAGAAACAAAACCATTTTGTTTCAAAAGCCACAGGTTCCACGAGGCAATATATATTCAAGTCGTGGCTAACCAATCAGATTGATTGTTAGGTACAGGGTCATTGATATCATTTTTCTAGCATATGTATTTTGGCAGGATGCTGCTAGAAATCTATAGTGCAAGAAAGTACCACAAAGATCAAACAAAAAGGAAAACACAACACAAAAAAGTTTTGCTGTCTCTTCAGAGATAAACATTCCTTTCCCATCACTAAAAATAGTTGTATTTCCAGGCCTGATCATGGATTCCTTCATCCAAGGATGGCTAATGTCTTCAAAATAATATGGATTCAGCTCATCGAGCTTATCAGAACATCAAAATAATCAGAGAGTAAGAATAATATTTTTTCTAAAAATCGGTGCCAAAACCGGTGTTAAATATTTTTAAAATTCATTTTTCCAGCCAATATTTTTTTAAAATGGCAAATTTTTTTGATTTTTTTGCAAAAAATATCACGAGATTGGCGCAGCTGCACGCGGCCGCTCTAAGCTAAATTATTTTATTCTTAACTTTCAAATTCGTTCACTTCCTTTGTTGACTTTAACTATAACTAGGTTGAATTAAATTAATCAACGATCAACCTTTATTGACCTAATATAAATAAGA
>JAULKM010045460.1:0-12975 GCA_032355605.1 Rubia tinctorum
TAACAATAATTATAATAATTCGTACATTCAAACATGAAAAACATTTACTATAAGTTTCATATTCAAAATAGATGAAAAACTTTCTAAATTTAAAAGGATTTGAACGTAGTTAAAAGTAGACGATCTTAAATTATTTTAGTTGAGTTGAGTTGATTGGAACTGAAAAGAGTTGAGTTGAGAATAGATGAGAGGAGTTGAGAGGAGGTGGGAGGAGTTGAGAGGACGTGAGAGGAGTTGAGATGAGCTGAGAGGAGGTGAGAGGAGCTGAGAAGAGCTGATTGGAGTTGAGCTGAATTTATAGGAGCTGAGATGAATTGTGAAGAGGTGAAAAAAGTTGAAAAAAGTTGAGAAAAGCTGATTGAAGTTGAGATGAATTTATTTAAGGTGAAATAAGCTGAACTGGACAGGACATCGGGATAAGGATTTTGCGTAGTGGAGTAAGAAACTGTAGAAGCTAGCAAGCGCATATTTGACCAGGCACCACAGCCGACTACGCCATTAAATTATGCTAACTGTCTTTATACTCTATTCATTCCCAGTGGTATTTGAACTCAGCAACAACCCGCCTCTCTTTAAATCCTCCAAGTGTCTTCAAATCATGCCGTTTTACTTTCGTCTTCTTGACTCATTTCATTCTTCACATTTTACTGCCATCGCCTTATTACCCTGTACAATGGTAAGTTTGAATTAAGTATGCTTTTACGGTTTCAATTCAATAAATAATTATTATTTTTCACCTCAGCATTTGAGCACTCATCTAAATTACTCAAATTTTTTTCCCACAGTGGTTGAAACTACTTTGACATCACTCTATGAACCTCACTTAATTATCTCTATCGTACTCATTAATTTTACCTTTAATAAATAATTCAAATAAATCAGTTTACTGAAAATAAAATGAAATGTGTAATTTAATGAAAACACTTATAATTATTGAATTGGATTTTGTTTTTTCAAATTTAATTTTCAAAATTAAATTTAAATTTAATTTTATGAACCATAATTAAAAAGAACCATATATAATTTTTAAAGAATGTAATTTTGATTTTTTAAAAAGAATCAAAATTTAATTTAGATTTTGAAAAAAAATAGATTTTTAAAGAATTTTCCCATTTTTTGGATTTTTAAATAGAAAAAAACAATTTTCAGAATTTTAAAAACTCTTTTTTAAAAAAAATTGGCTGGGACATGTGGCACCACATGATTGGACCTCGTGTCCCAATCGGGTTTTTAAAAGGAGGACAGCGGTGCCACGTGACCCAATCATGGGGTGTCACGTGGCACCCTTGATAAAAAATAATTGTGTCGCGCTTTGTCCCACTGACAGGCCCATGTGGGAGCCTGAGGAGGGCCGCTGAGCGCGGGCTCAGTCCTCCCAGCAGGCTGGTTCAATGTAGCCCTCTTTGAAATCCCATTGTAGGGGTTTTCCCATTATACATGCTCTTATCTATATTTCACTTTAGTTCAATTTATTTCAGTTCAATTCATTAAAATTTAAGTATACTATTTTTTTAAATCATTTTTTGTTCAATTCAGATCGATTTAAATAAACTATTAAAAACAAAAAAACATTAGATTCTTTAAATCCACAACTCTACAACTAGATATTAATTTATTGAGCCAAGATCTATTTCATTATTGGATTATACTTTTTATGAACTTTTAACCAAAAAATGAGTATATAACTTTTTATTTAAATATATAAAGAGTCAAGTGATAAAATTATCCTAATTTTTGTTGAAAGAGTTAACCCTACAAAATGAGAAAGTATCAAAATAATCCTAAATTTATGATGTATGTGTCAATCTAACTCTGCGCGCCGTTGACTTCAGTTGTCAATGGGAGATTTGGCCGAAATTTAAGGAAATGACATTTTACCCTTGTATTAAAAGGGGTAAAATGGAAATTCAGCTTACGAGGCAAGAGTATTTTTGCTAGTTCATCCCGGTCAACACCCAAATTAATGAGTTCACATCGAAATAGTGACAAAATATTATTATTGCACATTTTCCCATAAAGTTAGGGTTCACTTTCTCATTTTACAGGGTTATATTAACAAATTAGCATTAGAAGTATAAACATTCCTAAAAATTATATTTTGTAATCAGTTTAATATTAATATGTAAAAGTAATAATGCACAGTATGCTCCATATTTATAAGGCTTGCATAAATAAGATTGTAGTACTCCTTTCATGAAGTATAGTGAATTATAAAAGGGAGTAATATTATGCACTTGTGCTCGGTTTATAAAACCATTTAATGAATTAAAAAGGCAGAACCACCAAGAGGAGTGAGAAGGTGAGAAGGTAGCTACACGCGTCCGACAGAGGGAGAGAGAGGTGGTTCTTGATCTAGGGGTCGGAGGGTGAGGTGGGGCCAGGGTGTGTTGACCGGGTAATGTTATCCTGCGGATTGGAACACAGAATCGCACGTGTCATACGCTACCCTATTTCCCCTCTCATTCCTCTTCTTTCAAGCTTACCTAAAATTCATTTGATTCGAGTGCGTTTAAATTACTCTCCTTAAAATTGTTACCAAACAAAATGACACATTATTAAAAAAAGTAAAATGAGTGATAGAAATTATATTGAGATAGTAAAAAGTAAATTGAACGGATGAAAATAACCTAAAATTTATCAAAGTGAGAATGAGTCATTGTTAAAAAATCAAACAAAAAGGGAAAGAGAACCAATGTTAGGAAACCGGAGGGAGTACTCTCCGCCCCACTGATAGTGACGTCATAAATTTAAATACTCCCCTCCGATTTCCTAACATTGGTTTCCTTTCCTTTTTTGTTCGATTTTTTAATAATGTCTCATTCCCCTTTTGACAAAATTTAGGTTATTTTCATCCACTCAATTTACTTTTTACTAACTCAATACAATCTCCACCACTTATTTTACTTTTCTTAAAGACTAAATTGTTTTTTGTCACCAACATACCATCTTTTACCATCTTTTGGTCCACCGAGAGCAAAACCACGTTTGTCTAGTACCCCACATATTCAAAGTGAAATTTTCGGTTCCCAAACCAGATTTTGAGTGGTTTTCATCTTTTGGTCCCCAAAAATATATATTCTTTTTATGGTTAGGGGTATTTTTGTAATTTCACTTATTTAAAATAGCAAAAAGAAAAATAGCAAAAATTGAAAAGAAAAATAGCAGAAATAGAAAAATCCGCTTGTCGCCCCCTTCTTCGGCTGGATTTTCCTCACCGCAGCCCCCTGCACCAGTTAGCAGCATCCTCGCCGCCATCTGGATTTTCCTCGCCGCCACGCCCTTCACCGGTTCTTAGGTTCGCCGCCTTAGGACGATAGGGTTATTAAGAAATTATACTGGATTGGGAATCATCGAGAAGCTATAAAGGGAGAGCTAGATTGGGGTTCGCCGGCGCTAGGGTTCACTGGATGGCGTCGATCAAACGAGGTCAACGGCGGTGGCGATGGCGGAGCGAGGTGGTGGACGCGTGTGATGGTCGCGTGTAATACACGCGTCAAATGGAAAAAGAAGACGTGTGTGACTTACGCGCGGCCTGAGGCGGCGGCGGACGTCAACGGCGACGTTTAACGGCAATAGGATGAGGTTTAATTTTTGCTATTTAAATAAGTGAAATTATAAAAATACCCCTAACCATATAAAGTGAATATATTGTTTGGGGACCAAAAGATGAAAACCATTCAAAATCTGGTTTTGGGGACCGAAAATTTCACTTTGAATATGTTAGGTACTAGACAAACGTGGTTTTGCTCTCTAGGACCAAAATATGGTATGTTGGGGATCAAAAAACAATTTAGTCTTTCTTAAATAATGTGTCATTTTGTTTGGGGATAATCTTAAGAAACCAAAGGGAGTGGGAGTATTTGAATTTAGTTGGAAAATAAATAAATGAAAATGAATGTAAAAAGTAAAAGTATAATGTGTGAATGACATTGAATGAATCTTACCAAAAATAAAAAATACTCCCTCAATCCCAGATAAATTGACATAATTTCTATTTTCGTCTGTCCCACAAAAACTGACACAATTTAATTTTTACCTAAAGTAGCAATAAATGAGTTTACACATTTACTATATTATCTCTCAAAATGCTGATTAAATCTCCTAGTCAACTTTTTCATTACCAAAATACCCCTTGTTTATTTTCCATCAACACTTTCACCTCATCTTGCATAAAATATCGATCCAAAAGCAATTATTCCAATTTCTCTGGGACGGAGGAAGTGTCATTTTAAAAAATCTCAAAAATAAGTTTGTCACTAACAGAGTAATCGGATGGAGTACGTAAATTTAATACATTATATATTAATATTATTTATATGTAATTGAATTTAGTTAAATTAATTTGTTTATCATCATCGGTCTAGAGTTCGTTTATTGAAAGATGGTATTTCCATAAGTCATGGAAAGGTCAAAGTTTAAAGTGTAAATTAGAAGAAATGAAGATAAAAATTTTGGGTTGTATGAACAAGGTTATAAAATTTATAACTGCTATATGTTGCATAATAAAACTTTAATATTGCAACAAAGACCTTTTACCTTTTATTATTCTAATTAATCCCCATCTTTCCATAAGATTATGGAAAAACCGTATTTCCCAAGATTTTGCCATATTACTATTAAATAATTACAAATAATTTTGTTATTACGTGTAATAGTTGTATCATATAATTTCATTGAAACGCATAGTATTATAATACCATGATCATTAATGTTCTATTCATGTATTTCAGTTTCTATATAAGTAAGGATAGATTTTCAAATTTTTATTGCTATATTTATTTGAAATTGATTTTATTCGAATTTTTATTATGGTTTAACCTAAAAAAATTATGTTTGCAATTTCTTGAACATTAAAGTTCATGTCCCACAGTGTGTGTATCACAATACACCCTCCGTTCCTCTAAAACTATCTTATTTCTTCTGTTGTCACTATTCATTAATTTTTTAAATAATTTTAATATTTTAAATTATGTACAACAATAAATTATCAAAATATACATTCTTAAAACATGTGTTACGGTGAATATGTCTCATACATGATTTTCATATTTGTATATTTATAAAAAAAATTACAATGTAAATAGGCTTAATTTTATTAATAAATAGTGAAATAAGACAAAAATAAAGGGATGGAGGTAGTATACGGTTATGAAGCGTGAGGTAATGAGTTTGATAAATGTTACTTCCTCCTCCATCCGGGATGAATTTTAGCATATTTATTTTTTTATTCAAGTTAAACTTGGTAAATTTTGATCCTAAATATAATATACTTATAACAAAAAATATCAAGTGAAATATTAGTATATTTATATTAACATCTATTTTGTACATATTATTTTTTATGCGAAATTGTTATATGTACTATTAACGGTCAAATGTGATCATTGAAAATTGTGAAAAATGTAAACATGTCAATACTCACGGGACGGAGGAACTATGTATTTTTTAACATATTTTTAAATAATTTTTAATTTTAAAAAAAAAAGATATTGGCTTCATAAAATGTCGTAATCAACATTAACATCAAGGATTCAATACAACTAAATTTAAATTATTAATATATCTTAGTATTATTTGTATTTAAAAACTTAAGAATTTATTTTATTTTATCTCAGTATATTTAAATATGATTAGCTTGACTTTATTTAAGTGTATATGTGTAAATATACTACCATGTTTTTCACATTTATTTAAATTCAATTTAATTGAATTTTATAAAATTAAGGTAATATTTTGGAAAACTCATTTTTTTCATAGGCATATGGAAAGACAGGTTAAATTAGAATTATAAAAAAGTAAAAGGTTTTAGATGCAATATTAAAAATTTATTATACAACATGTAGTAGTTATAATTTTATGACCAAATTAATACAACTCAAAAATTTTATCTTAATTTCTTCTAATTTATAATTTAAACCTTGATTTTCCCATAATACTCCATTCGTCCCACTTTAAATTGCTTGTTTAATTTTTGAGAGTAAAACTTTGTAAACTTTGACTCTAAATATAAATTATTATATAAATAATAAATATATCACGTGAGATATTGTTAAATTTGTATTAACATCTATTTTACAAATATCAAATTCTTTTGCGGCATTATTATAAGTAATTAGAAATATTTACGGTCAAACATGCTTAGGGGTGACAAAATAGAAATGCAACCCGCGGGTTAAACGGGTTATCTATTTTTATACCCGTGTTGGTATGAGTAAAATGAGTAATTGGTTAAATGAGTAATAGGTCAAATGAGTAATCGAAAAATATGGGTTGAGCGGGTTGGGTTTGTGGGTTAACCACAGGTAAATAAAAATGGTTATACCCACGTGTCAAACCCGTCGGTATACATGTTAACCATATTCCTATGACCCGTTTTTCCTGCATTGGTTTTCTTATTCATACATTACTTGGTGTCGTCTTATTTTCCTGGGCACCTAAATGTGGATTTTGAGGTCTTAACTGATGGTTCAAACTTGAAGATTTGTTGGCCTACATTCTGAATGAACAGTAGCTGCCGGAAAACTAGAGGACTCGAATTCACCTTTTCTTTCAGCAACATATGTAGCTCTGTTCAAATTCCGTTCAAGTGCTTTGAGACATGTGAAGCAAAAGCATGGCGGCATTTTTAGCCTATACTCTGTAGGCTTAAATGTTGTGTTTCATACAAACCACCCGACCCATATGGGTTTATATTTTAACCTATATGGGTTAAAACCCGCCGGTTTACCCATTATTTACCCATGTGTTGAGTGATTTTCAACCCGCGGGTTTCAACTCGACCCATTTTTACCTGACCCATTTTAAACCCATTATAAAATGGGTTAAAATGGATCATACCCATTTTTTTCGACCCATATACGACCCGTCTGCCCATTTGTCACCCCTAATACATGCTTAGTGCTGTCAAATGTTCTGGAGATTGAGATTGACCCTGGGAAGTGAATTTGTACCACTCTGTTAAAGAGCAGCATTTCATAATTCTGTGTGCGCATTAAAAATTTACTGTAATTTCTTTTTTTTTTGCAAAAGCTTGATATGGGATTTCCTTAAGTTTCACTGGTTGCATAGCAACATTTTTATTGTTCCGGTGCGTTAAATATGCACAGATATATGCTGGCTCTTTCTTTGCTATTCCTTTGGTTCGATGGTTTTTCATTCAAAGAACAAATGCTAATATCGAAAAGAGGAACACAGCTAGAGAATTACGAGCTCAGGCTCTCGAATTGCCTGATCTCTCTCTTAGGAAGAAGGTAAACGGCAAGAATCATGCAATTTATTTCCATTCCTTGTCATAATTTTCATGTTTCAAGAAACCTCACTAGCCAAATGGTGAATGGTCTAATTGTCTCTTTGTGGACCTGTTTCAGCTTTTGAATGCTCGGGGCATGGCCCAACGAACCTACATTGGAAAGGATCGAATAGTGTATAGTACTGATAAGGACTTTTCAGAGCAAGATTATGATTCTCGAGAATTTGATCGTAGATTGCGAGAGATGGAGTAGTCAGACTGAGTACGTCAATTGATTTCATGTTCTGTGTGCGGCCAATAGAAGACAGGAACATGGAAATTATAGACTGTAAATTGTACATTGTACCATATATGCCTAACTGGGTGAGGAGAAATAAAGATCTTGCCAGTTTTGCTCATTCTCCCAGTCATTATAAAACAGCAACGAACGGTGTTTTTTCGTCGTTCCTTTTACTATTCAGTCTCACTTACACGTTGAGGCGTGTATGTTCTTCCGCATTTTCTTATGCGTGTATCCCACTTCCAGAGCTCTTTATAATCATCCTTTCACTGACTGCTCACATCATCACACGAATACCCATTTCTATGTAATTTAGCCTTATAAAATAAAAGAGATTCTCCAAAATAGTACCCACTTTTAGTCAAAATTTACAGTTTGGTACCTGAGTTTTGAATTCGTCCTTAAACGGTATCCATTTGTCGTTTATATTTTTACACCTTTCAACAAAAAAGGGTATTGGTTTGGATCAAAATTGTGCCATAATGGCACCCATTTTAAACTTTAAAAAAATATGTTTGAGACATCAATGAAAAAGTGGATACCTCTTTAAAATAATTTTAAAAATAAGGTACCAAACTTGCAAATTTTGCTTTAAAGTTGGTACTTTAAATATATATATATATATATATATATTCCCTCTGTCCCATCCATATTTATTTTTTCAAAGTTAAATTTGGTAAAGTTTAACTATAAATATAAATTAATATATACTCTATATAATAAATATATCATGTGAGATATTGTTGAATTCATCTTAACATATATTTTCTAAATATCATTTTTTATGCGGAATTGGTATATGTAATCAGACATATTAAGGATTAAACATGATTATTGAACATCGTGAAAAAACAAATATGCCGCTATTGTTGAGACGGAGGGAGTATAATTTCGCAATACATAGAACGGTGGGCCGTCCTGGATGGCCAAAGGTCTGCAACGTGGCCCATGAGCCCAATACATAGAACCGTGATTGGCCGGCCCGATTGCAGATCATATTTAGTTGCACGCGTGTACGACACACGATCATACTCTTCAAACTTGGAAACCCAAAACCAAATGCTCCTCCTCGACTCTCTTGTGAGATGATGGTACAAAACTGCAACACGTATTCCATACCAAAATTATAAAATCTAGCTCGCAGATCATAAAATCAGAGCCAAACAAAGAAGATTCTATTTCTCTGATTCCGGCGACGGCGTCGTCCGCTGCGATGATTCGGCAATTTGCTTCTTCCTGTTCGGCTAGGATTCGCGGAAATCAGCTGCGACGCCTCAGTTCTTCTGCCGCCGCGCTCCGCCACCCCCAACCTCCCGACACGCTATCTTCATCTCCCTCTGAATCTCTGCCGGCCGTTAACCTCACTGATAATTGCGTTAAGGTAATTTCATTCACCTCGCAATGTTTCGAATAAGTTTGTGAATTCATTAGTACGCATCTCATATGATAATTGGACTATTGTGAATTAATAAGTTCGCGGTGATTTGAAATTTGGATAGTTTCAGCTCGTTGCAGGTAAATTGATGGAGGATGTAAAAGAGAGACTAAATAAATTTTCCTGAACAAGGAAATTTTGCTCGTCTGTTTTTAGAGTTCTTTTTCGTAGATGGAAATTGAAATGAAAGATAAAACAATTGTTCCCTATGTTTGGCATGATATATGTTCTAGATTAAATGATCCCGAAAACCACCAAAGAGGAGGGTATATCATGTACGACTAAAATTTAAGTTCTTGTTCCTATCTTTTGGTTCTATGCAGAAAATGAGAGCGTTGCAACTTCAAGAAGGGAAGGAGAAAATGCTTAGGCTGAGTATAGAAGCTGGAGGCTGTTCTGGTTTTCAGTATAATTTTTCTCTTGACGATAAAAGAGATTCAGATGACAGGTTGCTGACCCTTTCTTACATATGCGGCGCGGCTTTATTTTCTGACTAGTTTAGTTCTCATACTCTTTTACTGGTGCAGAATATTTGATCGTGATGGGGTGAAATTGGTTGTTGATAAAATATCTCTTGATTTCGTAAAGGGTGCAACTGTTGATTATG
The DNA here is from genome assembly GCA_032355605.1 of Rubia tinctorum. Lineage (NCBI taxonomy): Eukaryota > Viridiplantae > Streptophyta > Magnoliopsida > Gentianales > Rubiaceae > Rubia > Rubia tinctorum. The sequence goes on from JAULKM010045460.1 coordinate 9,572, forward strand.
TTGAAGAGCTTATCCGTTCAGCTTTTCTGGTATGTAGCTCTACATCATATTATTCAGTTGTGCAATTCTATTGCTTTCCTATCTTTATAGCTGTTGCCCCTGATGTCACTGTAATTTCGTTTAGCTTTAGAATAGTTTCACTCATGATAATCTGTAACTGTGAACGGGCCTGACTTGCTAACCATTTATATGCTATTGCCTGCATTTAGCATGCTGTGCATGTGGAAAAACTGCTGTTAGAATGAAGAAATGGGTTTCTGTGGTTTTTATAAGACAGTCTCATTGTAACAACCTATTGTATTTCAACCTGAAACATTTAGTAGTGTGTGTTAGTAGATATATCTACTAAAAGTGTGGACTTGCAATTTATGAACTCTAAGGCGTAAAATAACTGGAGGATTCAAATGACGATTGCTCTAGTCTAGAATCAGAAGTGATCTGATAGATGTTTTTGCAAGGTGCTTGGTACATAGAGTAAATGAGACTGGGAACTATGATATAACAATCATATAGTTGTGTTGGTTGGTTGCAAAATAGTGCGAAATGACCATCTGTACCCTCGATGGTGGTTGTTTAGAGATAAATTTTTGTGTTCAGTTTTGAATCATAAATAGGCCATGTTCTCCAAGCTTATTTGAACTGAACTGAACTAAAATAAGTGCATGGAAAAATAGTAATAATGTAGCTAATTTAAGCTTAATTTCATCAAATCAAATTTATGTTGAATTGAACTGAAAAGTGCTGATATGCTCTAGAGAACATGGCTTTATTTGTATAAGAATTTAACTGCTTCATAAAACTCATGATTTGCATTTCAACCATCATTGATCATTCTCGTTCACATTACCTGCCTAAGCAAAATCCTCATATGCAATAGGACATCCACCATGATAGGAGTTACAATGGGTGCTTCTTACATGCCCCTACCAATAATTTTTATTTCATTCTTAATTCTTTAAATAGTAGTAATTAATGACAAATAACATTCAATAGTGGTTGATATTATTGAGCAAAAAGAGTTACTAACCACTCCTTATTGAGGACCGATCAACAATGGTTGATCCTTACTAAGGAGTGCTGCTCAATAAGAAAATACTCTTGAGGAGCAGCCAATGTGGATTCTCTTATATAATTTATTCCTAGAGGCTCTACGTCTAACTCATTAAGCAGTGGAAACTGAACAAACAAGATCGTATGTAGGTTAATAATAATTAAAATAACGTTCAGGTGAGTCTTCATTTTGTAGATTTTGTCGTATTTATGTGCCTCGTTGAACCTGGGCTCAACCCCATTGGTCTGACTAACTTTAATTAAAAGAAAGTGTAGAAGTGTGGAGCAAGTTCTTGGTACAAATATTGTGTCAACAAAATTGATTGTTGTGGAGGTGTGTGGCGACGTTTTCATCAGTTTACTTTGTTGCGATGTTTTCATCAGTTTACTTTGTTTTTGGACTAGTTTGGTGTGTTTGCGATGATCAAATGTGTGGATTATTATAAATTCTTTATCTAATAGTATATATTTAAGTAGGGAGTCCTCTTCAATAGATGTTTTGTGATCACCAGGTGCTCTAGGGCACTTGTTCAATGTTATACTCTTCACAGCTTACTAATGGTCGTCTTGTGATGGTACTAAACTGGCAAGCATTTGTTTCCTCGACAGGTATCAGAAAATCCAAATGCTCTTGGTGGCTGCAGCTGTAAAAGTTCTTTTATGGTCAATCCAAACCAAACGTAATGAGGATATACCACTCGGAAGTAGGGTCTGGTCCTTTGTGGTCTAATCGTACTCCTCGATTTAATTTATGTTTCATATGTACATCAGTAACATCACATGTCAGAGGTGATAGCTATTCTTTCTACATCTAGTAAGTAGCTCTTTGTATCTTTTGACCCCTAGAATTCCTCTATTATCGGTCTTACAATTTGAGTCGCATTTGTTGCTTCTCGTGGAAAGCAAATACATTGGAGTTCCTCACCTGGAACATTTCTCCCGAGAAGTTGGGAGGTTTAACACAAGTGTTGGCACTCCAACAAATAATTACAGACCTGTTCTATTTTTGCAGGAGGGTAATATTCTGAGTGAATCCTTTGATTATCATAATCCTTCAGTGTATATCGAGCTACCAAAGTTTGCAGCCTGAGTAGTACAACAGAATTCTGTTGAATGTAATACTTTGATTATCAGAATTCTGATAATCCTTTGATATTTTTTACAAAAGGATTCTGATAATCCTTTGATATTCTTCAATTATCAGCATAATTCTTGAGGGCGGGACTTGGGTATATGGAAATAATGGTGAATGTTTGGTGGGATGACATGATATTAAAAGACTACACTGTAATATTTTCTCAGAACTTTAACAGATTATAGTGTATGATGACTAAATTTAGTAGTTTTTTACGATTGTAATTGGACCAAGTAAACAAGTACGTTTAATCTATTGCAAGGCTATTTGCTGCAGCCAATAGTCGACAATGCTCATTAATTAATATTCATATGAGGCTCAGTATGCTGTAAAAACATTAGCCTGCTGTCACAGCAAAACTAACAAATTCAGAAAGTGACAATTGGCAAGTGTGATTTATTGTGTTCGTCTCTTTTTAAACTTCTGTGCATCCGGCGAAACTACGTTATCGTAATGAAATTAACAAGTGGAGGAGGAAAGACAAATTTTGCGAAAGAGATAAGTCTCATGCTACGAGTTGTTTTTTAAGTCGGAACTTTATTTTTTTTCATTATGTTAATATTTATGTGTCTTCTTAGTTCTACAAGAGCCCTAGTCTATAAAGTGCCAACAAACGTACTCCACGGTGCTCGGTTATGCAAAATATAATGGTAATCGAATAAGGAACTTGGTTTTCATAATAAAAACAGAAGAGGTCTCTCTGTGTAGCTAGATTTCATACTAGTTTCGAAAAACAGAAATTGACCATAAAAGGGGACACAATTATCAAGTGCATCAAAATACTAGAGTGCTGTCACTAAATTAATCTCTCCAGGAACAGACCTCAAAATCAAGCAACAAAGCAACTCCTTAAAAGATCCGGTTAGGCCTTCCCATGGTACTCTTCAAGTACAAGCACCTCACCTGTACACAAAAAATATGCAAAGATTAGTTAAAAGCACAAGCAGGTAAGTTTGTAGAGACTTCGGACAGAAACAATGCATTTTTGTAGATGGCAAATGCTATATAAAAACACAATATATAACCGGATAACGCAGACATAGGAACAAAAACCTACATTTTGCCAGTTCTTTTTGAGCAATGAGACCAGAAAGTTGACACTCATTTGCACATTCTGGAAAATTTGCTTCTCCTCCATGGCGCAGTTACCAACAGCTACACCCATGCAGAGCACCTTCTTAAGCTGGAACTTAACAGTAGCTTTGGTCTCATTAACCTT
>JAULKM010045471.1:0-12151 GCA_032355605.1 Rubia tinctorum
TGCCTTTTTACTACTTTTAACACTCGATAAAACTCCCTTTTCTCTGTGGACGACCCCGACTTGCCACTATCTACTTTCTAGTAGTATAGCCGCAAGTAGGGCATATAAATACTATCTTTGAGAGGCACGACGACGGCCTCCCACTTATCATGTGAGATTTCTTAGATCTACCTATTTCTATGTGTTTTGTGATCATTATGTTGGCTTGTTGTTCATATTCTTGTTAATTCATGATTGTCACACTTAGTTAACACACACCGTAGTCTACTTTCATATTGATGCATTATTGATACTCCTCGGGAAGGAAACCTAGCTGCTCTTGGGGTAACGATGGGTCTGGATCCACATGGGTGTGTCCATGTATATTTTTGACTAAACACGATAGACCATGCACTAGTAACCCGTAAAGGTGGTCCAAAGGGTTACAGTTAGAGATAGTTAAAGTACCACACTAGGGTTACCTTTGTGATACTGGAGACATCGATAAGATGCCTACTTCCTTTGCCTCTGCGGGGCCTAGGGGTAGAGCGTTCGTAGTGTTCTGCCCGGGACTTAATCGTAAGGGGAAGAATGAGACATGCACAATGAACCATAGTCGTTCTTGCACTCTTCCAATGGCAGAGGCGAGACCGATGGAAAATTTTATATGCATACTCTTAGGTGATAGATAAGGGGAAGTTTTAACAATCTTCTGCACTACATGTCACAAACACTAGAATAGGTTCATAGTTCTTGCATGTGATGAAATCAAGGATCAAAATAATATTAATCATTTTATGCAAATATTCCCAAAGTGCTATTTATATAGTTTATTCTCGTGATCAAATTGCATGTTAGTAGTTTTAGTAACCCCTCTCCCAATTCTTGTCTACCAACCTGATTATTCCTAACCAGTGGTCAGATTGACGACCCGATCACGGTTGTCTGTAGTTGATTATTAGATTCTTAACATCTCTGTGGACGAACTTTGTACTTGTCACTATCTACCGATTTTGGTAGTATAGTAGTAGGAACAGGAGCAATAATAAAAATTTATATCTTTGAAAGCTCATCTCGGTTTAATGGAGTGAATCTCCTGACGCAGGAAGAGACGGGTCAAATTTTGGCGTTGTTGCCGGGGATGTTAGTTTAAAGCTCTAGTAGTTAACTTTCATACCGTGTTAATTGAGTAGTTAGTGCTATTTTTATTTTTGTTTTTGTTGGTTTTCGCTGTTGAGCTTTTTCTCTAGTTACCTGGTTACTTCTAACCCTTTTGCTAGTGTTGTTTTTAGTTGGGAACTGTTTATTCCTAATTTAGGGTAAACGCATGTACCACTAACTTGGGAGTTTTACATTATCCAATGGAATACACAGGTGGTAGGTGACGAAGGAGAAGGATATCTAGACTGGAAGTTCTGAAAGAACAAGGTTCGGTAGTTATATAGAGCGATTAAAAGGCAGAAGATAACTGCACTTTGAGGGAGTCAATGGCTCCTAACTTGGAGAATCAGCCCCTTTGCATTTTTTTCCACCATTTCCACCCATTGTAACTTATGAGCTCCAAAATGGCATGATCCAGCGTTTGCCCACTTTCCATGGAATGGCGGGTAAAGATCTGAACAAGCACTTGTCGGGGTTTCATCTAGTTTGTAACAACATGAAGTCATCGGGAGTCTCGAAGGAAGACTACAACTTGAGGTATTTTCTCTTATCAATTACGGATGAGGCTAAAGATTGTTTATGCTACCATTCACCCGGTTGCATCACCTCTTGGATGAACATAATGTGTAGATATAGCGAGAAATGCTTCCCATATTCAAAGTCTGCGGGGTCGAAGAAGCAGCACTCTATTATCTCTCAGTTCGCCAATGAATCCCTTTACAAGTATTAGGAACGATTCAAGAGGCTATTGGAAAGTTGTCCATCTCATCCATTCAGGAAGGGAGATTCGGTATACTATTTCTTCGAGGGTTTGTGTGATGATGACATATGTATGGTGAATGCCGCTTGGAACGGTTCAATCACCAACAAGAGCCCAAGGGATGCAATGAAACTCTTTGAGGAAATGGAAAATGGTACAAGGTAGTTTGGTACAAGATCGAGGGTGAGATATTGGATGAGTTGTCTCATTCTCCCAAGTTAGAGAAGCAATTCTAAGCTCTTTCTTCCATGAACAAAGAGTTCATGAAAGGGAGGGTTTAACAAGTAAAAGTGTGTGGCATTTGCAGCCTTGATCATCACACAATTTTTTCCCATAAGTGGTGGAATATTTAGAGGAATTTAAGGCATTGGATTTAAACAATGGTGGAAATAGTTGACAGTTCGGTACGGGGCAGCAACAACGGTTTTGAGGGAACAAAAGAGGTGATAGGTAAGACCCCTACGTGAACGCCTTAAACCCGAGGTACTTAATCACCCCAACTCTGTTGGCGAGAGGAAAATTAATTGCAAGGGTATAACCGAGGTGGATAGCTTCACCTCAACCTTATCTGAAAGGATAAGAGCCTTCCAACAATGCCTCACTCTACAAGTCGGATCGAGAGGAGATACTAGAGGCAATCTCTCAATTGGCTAAGAAGTATGATATTTTTTATGAGCGCACAAGATGAGAGACTGAAAATCTCTGGACTAGGGCATTTTTAACATCAAGAATCTTGAAATTTAATTCTGGCAACTAGCCACCTATGTGAGCAAACTTGAAGCAAAAGAGTATGGAAAGCTTCTCTCCCAACAAGATATTAATACAAGGAATGTAAGCACTTTGAAGCTAAGAAGCGGGGGGGGGGAAGGTGCACGAGCCTGAGAGAGATATCTTTCAAGAAGATGACTTGGTCGTGGAGAGAAACAAAAATAACTTAGAGGAGCAAGAATTGGTTGTTCGTATGGAGGAACCCGTCAAGGAACTTCCAATACCCGAGGCGAGGGTGAATCTTCCGCCGCCTTTCCCTAGTGCACTTAGGGGAAGACCGAAGGTGGCAACCATTGATGAGCACATCCATAAGTTCTTAGAGAAGGTCGAGGTTAGGGTTCCACTTTTGGACTTGATTGAGCATGTGGCTTCTTATGCTAAATTTTTGAATGTTTCATGCACTAAATAGAGGAAAAAACCACTTAGGAAAATTGAAAGTATGGGGAGTTGCAACTCTAAATCACATAAATTTGCCCAAAAAATGTGATGACCTCAGCATGTGTTCAATTCCTATTTATTTAGGTGGTAAATTGGTGAAGAATTCAATGATTGATCTAGGAACCTCTATTAATGTCATCCTATCTTGCATTTATGGGAACCTAGAAATAGATGAACTTAAAGAAACACTAGTATAGGAGAGGCCTATTAAAGGCGGTTATGTCGAAAAATTAAAGGCACTTTAGAACCGCCTTTAATGGCCCTACCTTTAATCAATTAGAAAATAAGGTGGTACAAATAACCATCTTTAATAGGACAACAAATAGTTTCCAAACTCGAAAACTCTTTCTTACCTTCCAAAAAATAGTTGTCATAAATCGATTGAGTTTCGGCAGTGCAAACCAGACCTGGAAACCCCAATGGAAAAAAAGACATCAATTGATGACAGAAATCGAAACACAACAGCAGCAACACAACAATGATTTAAATTGTAACACAACAAGAAATCCAGTGGCGGCGTCGATCCCCGCAACAAAGAACATCAAATTCAGTGGGGCGGGGAATTGATTATAGGCGTTGATCCAGGCACTAGAGTGGTTCAATGGTGGAGGACTCGGTTGTGTCGGACCTTGATCCAGCAGAGATGGAGCTTAACTCGGAGGCGGTGGTGGAGCTCGACTTGATTGCGATGAAGGAGACACTGGAGGGGGAGAGAGAAGAGAGACGGTCGATCTATGGTGGAGGTTCTAGAGAGGGAGATAAAAGATAGATGGTTGAGTTATGGTTGAGGTTCTAGAGTAGGAGAGAGAAGAAAGGCAGTGGCAGTGAAACTCGATGTGGTGCAGTGGTGGAGGCGCTGGAGTAGCCAGAGAAAGAGAGATGGCCGGAGAGAAAAGAAAGGCAGCTGGAGAAAGAGAGAAAAGAGCAGAGGGAGCCGGTTTAGGAGACCAAGGCTGAGAGAAAATAAGAGACAAAGTATCATAAGAAAAAAGAGAACAAGGTGGAAGAAAAAAGATATCAGCGGTTGAAAACCCCAAGGCAAAATAAAATAAGGGGATAAAAATGAAGTGGACTGGACCAAGACCAATAAAGGCGGTTCTGTATGTAGAACCGTCTTTAAAATTCAAATGTGACTTAGAAGAGCATTTCCAGACTCGGGAATGCTTTTGGACCTCAATTAAAGGCAATTCTAAAGGCGAAACTGCCTTATCGATTGTAATTAAAGGCGAAACTACCTTTAAATAATTTTAAACCTCCTTTTATGGGATTTCCAAACTCATAAATGCTTCCGGACCTCAATTAAATGCGGTTATGATGGAACTGCTTTCCTATGCTGCTTTTAATAGAGTCTTCTCTGCTAGTGAAACTAGGGTGATTTCCAAATTACCGATCTCTCCCAAGCTAGTTCTTGTGGTCTAGTAAAGGATCTTATGGTTCCAGTTGTCAATTTTGTATTTCAGGCGGACTTCTTTGTCCTTTATGTTGTACACGATGGTGGTGCACCCTCAATTTTACCGAGGAGACATTTTCCTAAAACATCATGGACTAATATTGATGTTCAATCTGGAATACTAACCTTAGAGGATGACCTGGAAAAAGTAGGATTTGATATTTACAAACCATAGAATGATTCACCTAATCCTTATCTTGTGTGTATAGGCATAACCTTGAAGAACTTTCTCAATGTGAAAACTCTCGCATGATTGAAAATATTAAATGCCTAAATGATATTCTTGAAGATGGTGAGGTGTTACCCGACATAGAAACCTTGCATGCTATGTCTTGTATGAATGAACTTTGTGATGATACATTTTTTGATAAACATACTTCCTCTTGTATGATTAAAGATGTTTCACTTCTGATACTTCACACTAACTTGCAGCGGAAAAAGAAATGGGTTACGGAATTAATCATTCCTAAACCATTTCCTATTTCCAAAGTCAACAAGAATGTATCTATGATTGAAAAAAGATGAAAATGTTTTGTATGTTTCGCGAAAGGTGAAGGGTAAGCCTAAGGTAATGTGGAGACCTGTCCATAAGGACGTGGTTGTTGGTGGTTTCAAGGATGGTGATTTTGGTGACCCATCAAACTAATTTTCTTAGTTTTTAAAATGCATGAAACAGTAAGTCGTTAGGGAAACAATAAAAATACGGTTTTTTCTATTTTATATTAGTAGTTCAAGAATTTTATTTGAATTTTTCGGGAATGTGTTTGATTTTTGGTGGTGTTTTAAGGATTATTAGTAATCAAAATTATTCTTGAACAATGCTACTCTTGGTTTTCATGTTTTTGGGTGCAGGAATTTAAATGGAAAGTTGGAAGAAAATAATTCAAGAAATCCTCGTGCTGAAATGGGTCGGTGCGGACGTGTCAAGGTATGGTCTGTGTCAGGCCGCATCAGCACGAGGTTGATCAGGAGCCAGTACCAAGACCCCAAGCGCCGACACGAGGCCTCCAGGTGCCAGGAGGAGGCCTCCTCATGTCGGAACGACCTGGAATGCGCCAGCACGAAGGGGACGTGTGCTAGCACGGATGTTTCCACACGCCAGCATGAGGGTTGCCAATGCTCGGCACTGGCCGGCACACGCCCAACACTAGTTAATACTTGTCAGCACGGGTTCAGTTTAGGGATCTATGTAGCCTACCCATTCTATCAAATTAAATCCCTCCTTAACCCCTATATAAACCCCTCATGGCTAGCCTTTCACTATCACTTCTCCTCCTCTCCCTCCCTCTCCCTTCCTAAAACCATTTTGGCCATAACTCTCAATTTTCCTCCAATTACCTCTATAATATATCAAAATATTTGTCTTTATGAGCCCAAAAAAAATCTACTCATCATATTCCTCAGAAAAATCACCAATTTTCCCAAAAAATTTAAAATTAGCTCGGCTAGATTTTGAGTTTTCTCCCAAAACTTAATTTTTGGTCCAGTCTGGCTATGGGAGTTTGCTTCAAGAGGATCTAGGAGGAGTTCCACACACTTCTCAAGCATGGGTTTTGGCCCCAACTATCACCTTGAGAAATTGATGTTTCTTGGGTATTTTGCATGGTTGGATTTTGGGGCCATTAGTGTGATATTTGTATTGTTTTGTGAGAGATTATTTTAAGTGGGGCTGTTCGGTAGGAAATTTTGCTTTTTATTGATGATTATTGGTGCTGCTTTGTATTTTATATCATCAGGCCTCATAGACGGAGAGGGGAACCTAGTGTACCTTTTTTTAGACTGACCACACTCAGTCCGGAGCACCAAGAGTGGTAGGTTTATGTTGTTGAATGCCCCATCCAAGACTAAGTTTTTAGACATAAGGACCCTCAAGGACCTTAACCTCTACAAACTGGTCCAGATGCTCTTGCGGAGGATTGGGCTCAAGGAATTCACTAAGGTTGCAACCCCTCCTGACACTAGGTACACACTAGAGTTCATGTCCACCATTTTAAGGGCCACCAATAGGGTGAGAGATAAGGTAGTTAGATTTAATTTGGGAGATGTGTCCCGATCTATGACCTATCAGGAGATAGCTCAGGTATTTAGGTGGGAGTTTTAAAAGATAATTAGGGGGTACAATGAGCCGGCTGTTGGTTTCAATTTTCGTTATTTCTAGCCCACCATTACCTAAAGGTTGCAGGGGAAAGAGAGAAAGAACATTGATATAGTCTACCTGGCGCTAAGATATGTCGTTCGACTACAGAGTGTGGTAGTCAATTGTCATGGGGAGACAAAAACCTACACTAAAAAGGACTGTAAGATCTTGTGGTCTATCTACACTCAGAGGAGATGTATTGACTTCGTTGATAAGTTTATTAGCCACTGTATCAACCTCTCCAGGAACCAGACGGAGAAGATACCTATCGAGGGCATGATTACTCTTCTAGTATAGCATCTTTAGCTTTCGATGAGCAATCACATGAGGGGGAACCCAAATGTTACCTACACTCTTACTCTTATAGTCATGGAGATGGCAGGTATAATAGAGGTGGAGGATGGTATTACCCACTAGCTATACAAGGGCCAGCATTTCATGAGGCTTCCCAAAGAAGGTAGGACTACACTAACTAAGACCTTCTTGATTCAGGATTTGATCATACAGCCTCCTGATGAGGATTCCCAACTTATATCGAGTGTCTATATGGAAGACGTTGAGAATGAAGAGGATGCCACGTTCTAAAGTAGCCAGCATAGCCCTTCCCCACCGACAACCAATTTTCTCAGTCTGCCCCAGATCTTCAGCAATTTGTTCACCCTCTCAATTCCCACAGTTGGTGCCTCCACCAATATTTGAACAGCCCCCAATTCCACATCTCCCGGTGGAGCATGTATTTGGAGCACTACCACTGTACCATTGCCCTATTCATATTCAGGAGGAGTCTTATTGGTGATTCTCACAGGAACATCTCCTACCACTAAGATGATTTTTTTCATAATCTAGCAGGCGTAGTGGTCGTAGAAATCCTTCTGCTCCTGAGCCACACCGACACATGGGATGAACTCATGGCATCACCCACAGTTCAGCCCATTGCGGGAGCATGACTCGTAAGGTTTCTAATCACCATCTTTAAACCATATGTGGGATCAGCCATAATGACCGGAATGAATGCAGTAATCGGGAGATGCCATCTTTGGAGTTGGACGAGATATATATCGGCTAGACGCCCAGCTTTACTATCATGAGTGGGACACTGCACAAAGTTCGATCGAGTCGACAACAACCTTCACCAGCTCAGGACAAATATGAAGATGGTGCAAGATAGAATGAGGGAGATCACTGACAAGCAGAGGACATCGGGCATCGGAGAGGGCTAATACAATAGAGATTCACACGGGTAGGGGAAAAGAGCCATACGTCGGAGACTGCATTGAGCATTTCTCGTTGTTTCCAATATTTGCTCTTACCTTGGTTACATACATTGGGGACAATGAATAAACTAGGTATGAGGGAGGGGTTGGAACACCTTTATAGTAGTATCTCATGTGCTTATGTTTTAGCCCATGATGATTGCTTTGATAACTGTTTTCCTTATTTTTGGTACTTTACCTCATTATGATTTGTGAACTTTTGGGACATTTTTTATGTGTGAGGGCACCTTTTTGTAGGTATTTTGGGATGAATATTTTTGGTGATGTAATTTTTTTTTATTTTTCATGATTGTTTTCTATTATTAAGCCCAACTTTAGGGCATTTTGTGCTGCACAATTGTTTTTAAAAAAATGAAAAATATATATATATATATATATGTATATATGTACACAGATAAGTTGGAAACCCGAAAGGGCAACTTAGGCAAAAAAAATGGAAGAAAGCCCAGACAGGTCAAAAGACCTAGGCAAAAATGAGAGGTTAGGCCCAGCTAGGTTGGAAAACCTAGGAAACAATGAGAGGCCGTGTGAAAAAATTTTAGAGGTGAGCTCAATGTGTGTCAATGCTAGAATGAAAACCCAAAAGGGCTCCCAAGAAAAATGAGAGAAATTTGAAATGAAACTTGAACATCTTTTAGCCATCTTTGGCAGTTTCTTTATTAACATCTCTTGGATTATCATCGGCAGCTTTTTTATTAACATCTCTTGGATTGTATTTGGCGGTTTCTTTAAATTAGTAATCTATTTTAGAACTTATCATTCTACTCAGCCTTTTTTCCACTTTTTCTTTTGTGTATTTTTGGTGGATAGGTTACTTTAGCATCTTCTGGGAGAGTGATAGTTGTGAGATTCTTCCAATCTTTGGGAGTTACTAGGGTAGTTAGGAATAAGTTGAATGTGTTGGTTAACTTCTGTTTGCATGCTAAATTCCTCTTGGATATTTTCTCATTATTGTTTACTAGAGGATGAGTAAAGGTTTAAGTGTGGGGGGATTGATATGCACCTTTATGTATGCATTAACTGGTGCATTTGATACATTTATTACCATCTTTTGTTTGGTTTATAGCTATTTTAAGTTAGGTTTACACGACAAAATTTTTACACAACCATTATTGGTTTTCTTGTCTAAATCCCGAGTTTGTAGATTTAATTGAAGCTAATGGCCACTTTGAATTCAAGGGAACCTAGATCTCCCTTTATGATCTTATTAGTAGGTTGCTCGTGAGTATTCTTTTCATCATATTTTTGTAGAAGGCCATCTGCAAGGGTGGTAGAAGATATTTGAAGGTCATTCACAAGGATGGTAGAGGATATCGAAGGAAACTTCCAAGGATGGTAGTAGATTGAAGGCCACCGACTTAAAGCATGGTAGTAGATGGAATTGAGCATGGAAAAGACGGATTTGAAGTTCAATAAAGCCAAGAGAGAGGCGGAGGAATTTTAGTCCGAGAGTTGCACAGAGTTCTGGGAACTAACCGAGAATAATCAGCCTTTGTCAGTGGTACCATTGGATTTTTCTTCTCAAGCACTATAAAATCAACTACAAGAACTATCAAATTGGATAAGGGGTTCATCTGTAGTGGAGCAAACAAGCTAGCCGACAGAGTCCATGCACGAAGCCAAGATCATCCAAGCTGGTCCATTCAAAGTGGCTTACACAGCCCGTGAAAATTTACATGGGCCATGTAAATTCCCTTACACGGACAATTCACGTCTATGCGGGCCATTACATGAGAGGTCCAAAAACACTCCTGTTACATAAGGGGTCCAAAAACACTCCCAAACGGCTAAGTATTGGCACAGGCTGCTTCATTTTACACGGCAAGCGTCATTCAAAGTCCCAACAGCCAATACTAACCCATAGGCTGTGACAAATATCACGGATCATGGAAAATTTCTAAAAAAACAACCTTCCTACCAACGGGCCTCACCAAACGACACAGGCGCACAAATCAGAAGTTCTGGAGCGAGCACCAACCTACAGACTGTGTTGGCCCGTGCGGGCCGCTTTGCACGAGGTTGCACAGACCATGTCACTCCATGCACCTAGCTCTGCATGAGGTTGCACGGCTCGTGTCAGTCCACGTGGGCTACCCTGCACAAGGCTACATGGAACGTACAGGGGCCATTTTAAACGAGCCTACACAGACCATGCTGGTTGCCACTGGCCATGCAAATTGTGGTTGCTGGGTTTTTTTTTGCCATTTTGGACCTTTTTCAAGGTCCAATTCCCTAATACTATACATGTGGAGCTTAGTCTACTAGGTTTAAATTTATGCCCATTTTCCATATTCAAGAGTAGGCTAGAGAGAGAAAATACTATTTCTTCTCTTTAGGTTCTTTTTCTTTCTTTCTTCTCTTTATTTTTCTTTTGCCCAAAATTGTTAGATCCAGTCAAATACTTGTTTTAATTTTTAGGGAGTAGTTAATTAACTTGGGGATCATATTTGTATTCATGTATTAGTTCTTATTTTGTGAGATTTCTTAGATCGACCTATTTCTATGTGTTTTGTGATCATCATGTTAGCTTGTTCTTCATATTCTAGTAAATGCATGATTGTCATAATTAATTACCACACATTTTAGTCTAATTTAATGTTGATGCATTGTTGATACCCCCCAGGTAATGATGAGTCCAGATCCAAGTAGGTGTGTGCACGCAGGTTGCCGAGTCAACGTTACGATTGACCATACACTAGTAAGCCGATGATTAGGTCTGAAAGGTTAAGGGTAGAGATAGCTAAAGTATAACTAGGGTTACCTTTGTGATCCTAGAGCCATTGATATGATGCCTACTTCCTTTGCCTCTGGAGGCCTAAGGGTAGAGCACTCATAGTATTCCGCCCGAGACATAATCGCACTGGGGAGAATCATACCTACACAATTATCCATAGACATTGTTGAACTTCCCTAGTTACAAAGACGAGGACGATGGAAGATTTTACACGTGTAACCTTAGGTGATAAATAAGGGTAAGTTTTGACCATCGTCTGCACTGCGTATAAAAAACACTAGAACATGTTCATAGTTCTTGCATGTGATGAAATCAAGGATCAAAATAACATTAATCATGTTACTCAAATATTCTCCAAGTGCTAGTTTATATAGTTTATTCTTGTGATCAAATTGCATGTTAGTAGTGTTAGTTACCCCCCCCCCCTCCCCTATGCTTATTTGGCCAGTACAGATTATTCCTAACACATGGTCGGATTGATGACCCGATCACGGTTGTGCATGGTTAATTATTATATTCCTAACATCTCTATGGATGACCCCGTTACTTGCCCTATCTATAAATTTTGGTAGTATAATAGTTTGAACGAGAGCAACAATACAAATTTCTATCTTTAACAGCCTCCTCTCGATTTAGTAGAGTGGATCTCCCGAGATACTTTAGAAATGTTGGGAGGGGCGGGTAAGGCAACAAGGCACGATGATTCAGAAACATTAATATGTTTCCTTACATCTAGAATATTTTCTTTATTCAGGGGACAATTAGCGATAGAGGAACCCATTTTTGCGAACGGATCATGGAATCCTTTTTCGAGAAATACGGAATAACCCATAGGACATCCATCACTTACCATCCGCAATCAAATGGTTAAGCAGAGATTTTAAATCAAAAAATCTAGGCTATCATTGAAAATACGGTAAACCCGTCTAGAAAAGATTGTAGTTCCCGATTAGATTATGCACTTTGGGCCTAACTGATCACACACAAAAATCCCATAGGTGTGTCACCCTTTCAGATCCTCTTTGGTAAGAGATGTCACCTCCCGGTCAAACTCGAGCACAAGACACATTGGGCCGTAAACTGTATGAATATGGAGTTGAATGAAGCCGGAAAACATAGGAATTTGCAACTACAAGAACTTGAACAAATTAGGCGCAACTCCTATGAAACCAAAATAATTTAGAAGGAAAGGACGAAAGCACAACACGACAAGAAAATAGTGAAGAATGACTTTATGGTGAGACAAAAAGTGCTTGTTTTCCAATCTTGGTTTCGTTTCTTTCCGGGAAAATTACGATTAAGGTTGGCTGGTCTATTTGTGGTGACTAAGGTATACCCTCAAGGAGTAATAGAGGTGAAAGATGAGAAGGATGGCATCAAGTGGCTAGTCAATGAGCAAAGGGTGAAACCATACTTTGAGTTGGCAAGTTTGGGATTAGTCTTGGAGGGA
>JAULKM010045482.1:0-12973 GCA_032355605.1 Rubia tinctorum
GTACAGATGTTTATATGAATCCTAAATTGAAGTTTGACGTTATCGATCTGAGATGATTATTGTTACATGGATGCACAATGGTTGGTAAATTCATTGCACCAATTTGTTTCATTAAGATGGTTTACTTTTCTGTTTGGTCCATTAATTTGAATGTCAACTAACGTTTATGTTAGAAGAATTGGACGGCCTTATTGTCCTATGTGCATATATTGATTTCCATTTTGTTTTAGGTTCATTGATTCCGAAGGAAAGTTGATAATGAGATGTACATACCTGACATTGTATATTATTGGTCTTTTGTAGGCTAATATTTTCATTGATCTTTATGAAACTGGTATATTGTCAGTTGGCTTTTACCCTCTGATTGTTTACGTGAAATTTGGAGGTATGGGGTGGAATTGAGCTTGCTCACTATAGGAATTTTTACTGCGTGGGCAGCCTCAATTCCATTTCCATACCTCGGATTCCGTGCAACCAAATAGACACTTAAATCTTTTATCTTGTGACTTGGAACTTAGTTTTAGGGCCTGGACTGGAGAGCATCATGCTTTCTTTAATGTGACTCACTTTTCTTTTTGTTCTTTCAAGCTTTTGTTTTCATTTACTATAAGAATCTCCCAACATTTTGCTAAAGGGACCTGCATCATTATGCCATTGCAATAAAGAAAGAGGAGGAAAAATACAAAGAAAGCTATCTGAAAAATACTACAGGAATGTAGCTTTAGACATTGAATTTTGTCTGGTGAGATGAAAACAAAATGCATGCATAATATAGAGCACTTTTCTGCTATATTTATGTTAGGGGGTGATTAAGACTGGAGTGGTCTATTCTTACCTTCTCTATCTTTCTTTTAAATGTGGAAGAAAAAGCATAACAGCCGACAAAAAGATCACTTGTATTAGTGGTTCTGTTTTTCGACATCAAGGCAACAGCACGTCATGTGCATCTTTTTCACAATCATCTCTATTTTTTCTTGTTTTTGTTCCTTTTAAATCCAACCCTACGTGAACAGTATAATGAAGGTGGATCGAGGCATTCAAGCTTCCGATGAATCACAAGGTTGTGGCACTTTTTACGTAATGGTGAAATTGGCAAAAGATGAGAATCCGAACTACAGATCTCAGTTTGCATGAACTGGAAGGACGGGTAAATGACAAGAAATCAGCTTATAGGGGCGACAAAACAGTTTCCAACAAGCTTAACAGAGTTCCGGCGGTTCCAGCGGAGCTATGATAAGGCCAGCGACGTCTCGACAAAGAAGAGGGTGACGTCCAGGCGAGTATGGCGGAGCTCTGATAAATCCGGTGATGTCCAGGCGAGGGACACGGGACCAGATCTGGTCCTCTAAACGACAAATGAGTTTCCAGCGAGTCCAACTAACTTCTGGCGCATGGTCAACGGTGTATGGCGGTTATAATCCCTCTTTTCTTTTGTTTTTATTTCTGTTCTCTTAGTTGCAAGTGTAGGAGATCGGAAACTGATAGGCAGGGGCCAACTCACTGGAACTTCGACCAAGTAGCTGAGCTGCAAACAGAACCAACAAACATCATCGTTTCCCAGAGAAGGATTAGACCTTTGGTTGGGTCAGACGGGGCAATAGAGTGCTAACGAAAGCGCAAATGCTCGTCCTCCCGCGGAGATGGACCAAAACATGGTCTGGAGAAGGTATAGATCCCCGAGAAGAGAAGGATTACGATGGTGGTTGGTGGGGTGAGGTCGGCGCACAGTGGTGGATTGCTGCTGATGAGGTAGGGGAGTCTTCTCATATCTTGGCGATAATAAGGTGGAAAATTTTGGTGTCTTTTATTGATGACCGGCAGAAATGTCGTAGACAACGAAAGCAATCCATCCAAAATGAGTCGGAGGCAGGTTCAGTCTTATCGAATTAGATCATCAAATTGGGCTGAACGTACGGGCAGGTTTTCTCTTACTTTAGTCGGGGCTAGGGTCATTGGGTACGGGTGCTTTGGTCCATTTCTTATACTTTCATTTTATGTTTAATTGTAGTTTAGTTAATAAGGAATCTAGAGCATTAGATTAAGAAGTCTTTGCTAACTATGATTTTCCGTCGACCTTTCAAACGGAAAATTCATGTTGGCTTCTGATCTACACTCCAAAGAGTGAAGTAAGGAGAAATATGAGTCAAGTTGTTTAGACAACATACTTTTGGCAAAACCCTCTAAGGCTAAAGAGTTCCAGGACACACCGACATATCTTAAAGGACCAAATTGGTTGGGGTTAGAGTACTTCGGGTTAGAAGATAGAAATGTCAAAGTCTAATGCGTGCTACTGTGATTGTTTGAGTCTGGACGCCGGCTTGAACTGAGACAATTATCCAGAGGGTTGAGGTAGAGACTGCTGGACGCAATTACGACACAAGGGGACCACTTTATCTTGCATAACACCTTCTATCCAAGCCTCCAAGGCAAGCATGACACTGTGTTATTGACCAAGCGCAACTCAGGATCTCCCCCTGCATAATCTATGGTCTGAAGTCTCTATACACTAAGTTGGTGTGGAGCAACTCTTTATACACCATGTTGTTGTTGGCGTTGAGTTCAAATGGGGGAGACTCACCCCCACTTTGTGTGAGTCAGCGAGAATCTAACCCCACTTTGTAATAGATAGGAATCCCTAGCATAGTGTTCTCTAGTTTATCAATTCAGAATAGAATAGATAGACTAGCATTGTTGGTTGCACACACAACCGATCATAATTATAAGTCGAATTTTATAATTTAATGAGAAGGAGCATATTATTAATTCAAAAAAGAAAAGAAAAGAAAAAGATCATACCTCTAATGTCGGACTTTTTAATTATTATTTTATTGCATCTCAAATGTTTCTGTTGAATTTGGTACCATACGTTGGTTACATGATCGATTTAACTATGACTTCATTCGATAAATGACTTTTAATTACTATTAAACGTTTCATTTGGTTTGTTCGATTAGTTAATTAATAGTTCTTTTGTGTTGTGTGTTTGACATTATAAATCTCTTTTGTAAATAATTTTTGGTTATATAATGTTTTATACAGAAAATATACTGATTAATACTAAAAATTGAAAAGCTAATCTAAAAATTGGCTCTCCAATCTTTTCTCAGTGGTACTGTGGGGCCTTTTAAGGATGGGGGGAAAACGAAAAAAATAAGAACAGCTTAGACAGATGCATAATGACAAGTAATAAGAATGGGTGACCTGTCAAATAAAACTAAACAATATTTGGCATGAAATTTGTGGTGTGATGAGGGGCATCGTTCTCAGTGTGTCCTACTTCCTACATTATCTCATCAATGATCCTTGCCTTTGCCCTTTGGTGCTCACTGTGCAAACCCAGACACAAACTTTAAAGTTATGAGCTTTTGTGTACAGTGTAAAATGGTTAGATTAGCAGCGGTGTGACCACTGACCACCTTTTTTTTTCCTGGGTTAAATTTCTGTTGCTTTTCTGCAACCTTGATTTGTAATCAGAAGGCAATCAAAGTTGATAGTAAGTAACAACATTGAAATACAAGTTGCCAATGTAAACACCATAAGAATATAATGCTGAAAATTTGCGTTTTCTTGACTTTACTGATGGAAGGAGCAGGTGCTCAACCACTTAGTATATATTTATTTAGAAATATATGACATTACTGATGGAAGGACCAGATTGTATATTTGTTTAGTAATGCGTTGTTATTTTCCTATATTAGATACTAGCAGAGTTCCCTTGTGCGTTGTGCGGCATTATTATTTTAAAAATTGAAATTAATTTTTATTTGATCGAACATAGTTTTGGTTTCAGAACTAAGGCCGGTAATTGCCTAGGGTTTTGAGAGTCTGCGTTCCAAAATTTAAAGGCATTTAAAAAACACCATGGTCTCCAAAATAGTATTTAAAAAAAAAGAAATTTTAGGATCTAAACATTTTATTCGATATCAAAAATTCGCTCGGCAGGTACTTTATATGTAAGCGGCACCAGATCCGGGCAAGTTCTCTAAACATACAAATAGTGTTCTTCCCAACTCTTTTAATCTCCCAACATACTTTGTAATTCCCCTACCACCACCCATTGTAGTTCATTTGAACCAAGTCCAATCTTCTAAAATCGCAACTCTCTACCATGGTTGTTCCCAGGGTGCATCGAAATCTAAGAGGACTTCAAAATTAGAGGCTCCTTGAGCGACACTTCCCAATCCATCATTGGAACCAGAAGACGATGTAGAAAAATGGTCTCCCGTCCACAATAAAAAAACAAGAACACATGATGGTCCCGAGCATTCACCGGAGGCCACCACAAGCTGCAAGTTCTTCAACGAGGGGCCAGAGAAGCGCCATGTAGAATGACTACACCGTGAATGCATGACTACCAAGGTGGTCAAATCTGACTCTGACTCCGTCTCTGATTTAAATATTGATTATATATTAGACTATTTATGTCCTTATTTACACAACCTAATAACATTGAATTGTCCAACTAACCACAATGAAGTAGTTCAATTCTACACTAATTTGGGGGAGCAACTCGAGAGCTCTACCATTATTAGGGTTAATGGAAAACAATCCATAGTATTAAATTCACGATAAATGCTGTTTTAAGGTGCCCCTAGACCAATCTTAGTTTTTTGCATCCCAACGTCCCTGATGGACCTTATGAGATATATCACCCATAATCATGGCCTATCAAGGCTTATTCTCAACCCTTTTTTCCCTTAGAGATGATACATAAGTATTTTTGAATGAAAGGAGATAAGCCTGGCCAAACTGAAAAATATGACTTGTCAGTGTTGAGCATGGAGCAAACCTTTGTTTTTGAGTGAGTGTGTATGAATATGCTTCCTAATGGAGGGCATGCTTATGAACATACAATTGAAACCCTCATGATTTTCTATTACATAATGGAAATGAAACCTTTCAATCTCTAGTTCATCATATTCTCCAACACAAACAAAGCCGTTGTGACAATGAAGAAGGAGTTCCCCTATAGTTTTTTGATCACTAGAATGATTGAGGAGCATGGAATCATACCCGTTGACAGACCATTCCCTCACAAATACTTATAGAAGTACAAAGAGGGTCATAATTACAAAGAAATCTTACCCACGAAACACAACCAAATCACTTACGGAATAGGAACTACATACTTTTGAACCAGGTGACCAATTCGAGAACACTATTGTGAAAGGTTTTTGTTTTAGAAATAGCAATTAAAAATAACCTATTCATGTTCTGACATCAGAACTCATCCTGGAGATGTTTTATGAATTTTAAAGACACATTCTGAAACCGAGAATTGAATCTTGTCAGCCACATTGATCAAGAAATCATTCTTTCAATGTCTGAAATGATGTCGGCATTGGCGGCGGTTTGTTGGTGGTGCAACATTTGAGTGTTTTTAGGAGGGCGTTCCTAACTATTCAAATGAATGGAGTTTCATGTTTCGCTGAGCTTTAATAGATTCAATGGTGGTGTCTCTTAGTTAGGACCTAGAATATGATGTGTGTGTGTGTGTATATATATATATAATTTGGTTACTTGCATGTAATCTTTTAAAAAGAAATGATGTTGGCATTGATTTTACATAAAACGTTGTCGAGTTCCGAGATAGGCGCTTGTTTTGAGAGAGTGGCTTCCCTATTAATTAATTAATTATTTTATCATAATGTAAATTATTTGATGGATGTTCCAAAATCCGAAGATGTTTCGGCCCCTAAAAATTGGATTACGAGGAATGATTAAAAAATTGGACTTTGGATTACTCAAACCTTTTGTAAATTACCCACGCATTCCACCAAATTCACTCTTCAATATGGTTCTTCGTGGATATTACCATGGCTTCAAACTCGGTTGTGGGTTATAGAACTACTAAGAGAAGGAAGCAAATGACCAGGAAGAAGAGGGCTCCAACTTTTGATGCTACAAAATTTGTGTCTCTAGGACCTTATGCGTGGTACATATATTTGTTTCACAATGCGAAAATATTTGATTCTTATGCATTAGAACTGGATGATAGCACGATGCTAGGGTTGAATAGTGTAGGTTTATTGTTTGAATTCCAATGTTATACCGAGATCCTAGCCATTGTGGATGCAGAACACTTTGGCAAAGTGTTTCAATTTTATACCAACGTTGTTGAGATTGTTGAAGGGTCTTTTCTACTATGATCAATGGTAGTCAGTTCGAGGTTGATCTATGGAAGATAAAAAAGATATTGGATTGTCCTTAACAGAGTCTCAAGGACTATTATCCGGTGGTCTTAGGTGGTACCATAAACATATATCATCGTTTGAACTGGTCGTTACATGTCGAACCTAGATTGTTGAAACCGTTGTACTTTAATAGGTACCACTATGAACCTAACACCACTGAGATTTATAGGCTCAAACATTTGACAATAGAAATTTGACATATGTACGAGATGGTGTCAAGAGGTTTAAGAGTATAGTATGTATTTTTGGTAAATCTGAAATTGTATATGATTAGGTTTCTATATCTTTGCATGATCTCTAAGCAAACCCCTTGTATAAATACCTGTTAATATGATGAATGAAAGAATAACATTTTTCCAGAATTATTATACACTTTTACATGGTATCAGCCTAACCGATACCCCCTTTCTTTTAAATTTGTTTTTGCAAACCCGACCCCCTAAAACCCTAAGCCGCCACCGCCACAACCGATCCCATCAATCATGCTTCATCCAACTCTACACCATCTCTCAAGTTATCTGCTCTCAGTTTTTCCTTGATCGCCATAATTATTCTATATGGCGCCAGCCCATCAATTATGCTCTTGTGGCTTACGGTTTGGATTCCCTTATGATATTGGGTTCGACCCCGCCTGAAGTTTTTCCACCTTCAACAGATCCTTCCAAGCCAGTTCTAATCCAAAGTTTGCTTCTTGGAAAAAGAAGGATCGTTTGGTTCTATTATGGATCCCTTCAGCTTCTTCCTCATGTTAATAGTGTTGTCACCACATCTGACGCCTGGATTATTTTGGAACAGATGTTCCATGTGCAAACTCGCGCCAATTTGATGCATCTTAAGCACCAACTTCAGACCTTTCCAAATGGTTATCTCTCCATTCTTGAATATGTGGAGAAAAAGAACTCGTTCTCTGATTCACTTGCCGAGTGCTCTCACTTTGTGTCCGATGATGAATTTGTTGAATGCATTCTTCATGGCCTCGATGCAAACAATTCTTCGTTCTGCACTGCCTTTAATATTTGTACATGGGCGATCTTTTCACATCAGCTCCTGGGTATGTTATTAGAAGAAGAAGCCCGCATGCAGGACATGCACGGTTAAAACCCCCATTCTGGCGGCGTCTGATGGCTTCGATCAGCAATGCATTGCCAGATTTATCGCCGATCTGGTCATGAAGTTCTCAACTGCTGGCAACGAATGAACGTGAATGAGTTCTTGGCGACACGTCTGCGTCTGAACTAGTCAAACCAGCAATGCCGAGGTAATCGGCCTCGACAGCCACCAGTGAACGCCCTCCAAGCATATACCGCGGTTAATCTAGCACCTCCATCAGCACTGCATGACCCAGCATGGTTTTTTGATTCCGGTGCTACGAATCATGATACCTCTGACTTCTCCAATCTCTCTGTTAATTTTGATTACACTGGTAATGATGACTTATAGGTTGACAACGACACGTTCCTTCCTATTACGTATTTGAGCTCATCTATTTTGCCATTTTTAATAAGCCTGTTCATTTACATAATATCCTCTTTGTTAATGATATTAGCAAAAATCTTCGTAGTGTTTCTCAAATCACTAAAGATAATAATGCTTATATGCTATTTTCCCTACCCATTGTTATGTGAAGGATCAGCAAGGTCGGACACTTCTAACTTAAAACGTTGAAAATGGTCTTTATCATCTCATCCTATCACCCCAGTCATCCAAAGCTCTCTCTGTTTCTCTCCTGCATGTTGACTTACAAACCTGACATGAACGTCTCGGTCATCCCCATGAGTCTTCTCTTTGTCGTTTAGTTACTCGTTTTAAGCTTCCTATGTCTTTGAATAATTTACAAAACATTTGTGAGTCTTGTCAGCTCGGTAAGAGCCATAGATTACCTATTTCCCATATTCATGAGTCTGGCAAGGCTCCTTTTGATCTTGTTTATTCAGATGGTTGGGGTCATGCCCCTATTTCTTCATTCAATGGAAATAGTTTTTTTTGTTAATGATTGCACAAAATTTGTTTGGATTTATTTTCTTGCTAAAAAATCACAGGTTCTACATCAATTTCAATTTTTTCAAAAAATGGTTGAAACTTAGTTTGACTTTAAAATCAAACAATTTCAATCAGTCTGGGGAGGGGTGGATTTCTATAGGTATCTTCTTACCTTCAAATTCAGGGTATTTTTCATCGTGTTTCTTGTCCTCATACTCATTCTCAATATGGTACTGCTGAATGTCATCATCGTGTTTCTTGTCCTCGGTTGTGGGGGATAGAACTACTAGGAGAAGGAAGCAAATGACCCGGCGGAAGAAGGCTCCAACTTTTGATGCTACAAAATTTATGTTTCTAGGACCTTATGAGTGGTACAAATATATGTTTCAAAATGTGAAACTATTTGATTCTTATGCATTAGAACTGGATGATAGCACGATGTAGGTTTATTGTTTGAATTCCAATGTTATACCGAGATCCTAGCCATTGTAGATGTAGAACACTTTGGCAAAGTGTTTCAATTTTATACCAACGTTGTTGAGATTGATGAGGGGTCTTTCTCTACTATGATCAATGGTAGTCGGTTTGAGGTTGATCCATGGAAGATAAAAAAAGATATTGGATTGTCCTTAATAGAGTCTCAAGTACTATTATTCGGCGGTCATCAGTGGTGCCATAAACATATATCATCATCTGAACTGGTCGTTACATGTCGAACCTCGATTGTTGAATCTTGCTGATCTCAGAACTTTGTACTTTAATAGGTACCACTATGAACCTAACACCACTGAGATTTATAGGCTCAAACATTGGACAATAAAAAATTGACATATGTACGAGATGGTGTCAAGAGGTTTAAGAGTATAGAATGCATTTTTGGTAAATATGAAATTGTATATGATTAGGTTTCTATATCTTTGCTTGATCTCTAAGAAAACCCCTTGTATAAATACCTGTTAATATGATGAATGAAAGAAAAACAGTTTTCCAGAATTCTTATACACTTTTACATGGTATTAGCCTAACCGATCTCCCTCTTTCTCTAATTTTTTCCGCAAACCCGACCCCCCAAAACCCTTAGCCATCACCACCACCGTGGATGACAATTCACTGCTTACCGGCACCACCGATCCCATCGATCATGCCTCATTCGAGACTACTTCATCTCTCAAGTTACATGCTCTCCAGTTTTGCCTTGATCGCCATAATTATTCTATATGGCTCCAGTCCATCAAGTTTGCTCTTGTGGATTATGGTTTGGATTATTTTCTGATATTGGGTTCGACCCCGCCTGAAGTTTTGCCACCTTCAACAGATCCTTCCAAGCCGCAATCATCCTCCAGTTCTATTCCGAAGTTTGCTTCTTGGAAGAAGAAGGATTGTTTGGTTCTATTATGGATCCATCCGACAATCTCTATGCAACTTCTTCCTCATGTTGTCCGTGTTGTCATCACATCTGAAGCCTGGATTGTTTTGGAACAGATGTTCCATGTATAAACTCCCATCAATTTGATGCATCTTAAGCACCAACTTTAGACCTTTCCAAAGGGGTATCACTCCATTCTTGAATATGTGGAGAAAAAGAACTCGTTCCTTGATTCACTTGCCGAGTGATATCACTTTGTGTCCGATGATGAATTTGTTGAATGCATTCTTCATGGCCTCGATGCAAATAATTCCGCGTTTTGCACTGCCTTTAATCTTTGTACATGGGCGATCTTTTCACATCAGCTCTTGGGTATGTTATTAGAAGAAGAAGTCCGCATGCAGGACATGCACGACCAAAACCCCCACTCCGACGACGTCTGATGGTTTTGGTCAATAATGCATTGCCAGATTTATCACCGATCTGGTCATGAAGCTCTCAACTGCTGGCAACAAATGAACACAAATGAGTTCTTGGCAACATGTCTGCGTCTGAACTAGTCAAACCAGCAATGCCAAGATAATCGGCCTCGAATGCCGAGATAACCGGCCTCGACAGCCGTCAGTGAACGCCCACCAAGCATATACTGCGGTCAATCCGGCACCTCCATCAGAACTGCATGACCCATCATGGTTCTTTGATTCTGGTGCTACAAATCATGATACCTATGACTTCTCCAATCTCTCTGTTAGTTGTAATTACACTGGTAATGACGACTTACATGTTGGTAACAGTACGTCTCTTCCTATTAAGCATTTGGACTCATCTATTTTTTCATCTTTTAACAAGCCTATTAATTTACATAATATCCTCTTTGTTCATGATATTAGCAAAAATATTCTTAGAGTTTCTCAAATTACTAAATATAATAATGCTTATATGCTATTTTCCCCTACCCATTGTTATGTGAAGGATCAGCATGGTCGGACACTTCTAACCAAAACAAATGAAATGTTAGTTTCAGGTCCTCAATTTGGCAATTATATAGGGGCTTAGTTTTTATTTTTTTTACTGTAGAAAAAATAATTATTACATGCTATAACTAGACGCCTCAATATTTTTTAAAAAGAAATACCAATTGTGATTGTGGGGAGCTTGACGGATCCCTACCTATTTGTTAATTAAAAAAGAAAAAATTAAAAAAGGGCCATAAGACCATGTTCAGTGGTAGAAACCGATACCGGTTTCTTACCAATTAAATATATTATTTTTCTCATTCTCTCTTTTCCAACTAACATTAAGAAACCACTCATTTTCCTCTCCACAATGGTAAGAAATCACTTTGTACTATTCATGAACCCAACTTGATTCTCTCTATCATATTCATTAATTTTACCATTAATATTTAATTTAATTAAATATGTCCACTAAAAATAAGTTGAATGTGAAATTTAATTTTTTCATTTTCATTTTTAAAATTTAATTTTTTTCATAATATATCTAATATTGTGTGAATAAATATATATTTTTTCAGATTTTTTTTCATTTTTTTGAAAATTTTCCACTTTTTCCAGAATTTTCACAAATTTTTCCCAATATTTTTCAAATCAGAATTTTTGAAATAAAAAATAAAAAATAAAAGAATTTTCATTAGGGGACACGTGGCCCACTCCAGGGGCAACACGTGTCCCTTGAATTGGTCAACAAATGCGGGCTGCAGTGCTTTGTCAGGGAGACCGGTTTCTTGACCGGTTTCCACACAAGAAACTAGGGACCGGTTTTTAGTTTAAAAACCGATCTAGAAACCACCACTGTAGGTGTTTTCGGTTTCTAAAGCGATTTTTTTAAATTAAGAAACCACCACTGCACATGCCCTTAGTCCCCCATTAATCCAAGGTAACCATGAGTTGCTGTAATATGTTCTCTAGTTATCCATTGATCGAACTTTGGCTCATTCAAATGCATGGCTTAGATGTGACTTGTATGACTAACTTTTGTAAAGTTTCATATTTATTTGTTCTCGTCAGACTTTCATATGTCCTCTTCTGCTGGTCAGACTTTCATATGTACTCTTCTGCTGTTCATTATGTATCGGAAGATTTGTAATCCTCCATTGTCTTTCTAGGCCAAGGGAAAGGATATGACATAGATCTGGTGAAGTTGATCTCGGACGCTGTTACCATTCCAGTGATTGCAAGTAGTGGAGCGGGAACAGTAGAACACTTCTCAGAAGTTTTATCAAAGACAAGTGCATCTGCTGCCCTTGCTGCAGGCATTTTTCACCGGAAAGAGGTATAACTAGTAATTTGAAGAACTCTGCTCAAGTTTAGAGCTATTATCACTTCTTTTTTTTTTTTTTTGGTCCTTTTTCTCTCTGTTGGTTCTCTTGGGGTAGAATGGGCATAACCAGGGTTTCAGAACATGATTCAGATATTCTTTGCTTTGCCACATGCCTTCAATGCATCTGTATTTCTTAAAAAGATGAACAAGCAGACCCTTGAGCAGTAATTGAGTTATTTTGCAAGTATGAAAAAAGCATATTCAATTACCTTGCATGATAAGATTTGTTTTCATGTCTACGTTATGATGACAGGTGCCCATTCAATCTGTCAAAGAGCACTTATCAGAAGCGGGAATAGAAGTGAGATTATAACATGGATTTTGCACCCTTTCAGAATGACGGGCGAGTTCCTGTGTCCCGCTAAATCAAACACCTTTCCTGAGTGCATCCTTTGCTGCGTTAAGTTAAAAGTTTGACACGGAGTTCTGTTCAACTTTCTTTGCATTTTCATGAGAAGAAAAAAAAAAGTAATCTCTCTCACAAGTTGTATTGCATGAATCATTTACCAATCTTTTTACTCTCAACATTGACCAAAATTTTGAAGACTTTTTTACTCGTTGGGTATTTTTTTAGTAGTCTGCGTTTCACAAAAACACAAAATTCATAGCAAAGGTAGATTTATAAAATTTAAAGACCTCATCCTTTTTATTACTGACCATATAGTACAACTAGTGTAAATGATGTTCACCAAGTAACACAGTAAACTAGCGTGGGTTTCACCTCTCATCTCTAAGGTTAAAAACAAGGCTAACCGCAACTGAAAACGCTTCTGTAAATGCAGAGAACTGGAGTTTACTGGACGTAGTATGGGTCGTAAAACTTAAAAATTAAGGATTGCTGGTAGGATCAAAACACGGGGACGGAGTTCTATATGTCAAGGAGCAAGCGGCGTGGATCTTCGACGACGTCTTTGATCCTTCTCAAGAAGAGCACCGCCTCTCTTCCATCAATTAGCCTGTGGTCGTATGTCAGTGCAACGTACATCATAGGTCTTGGAACTATGTTGGCTCCAACAACCATTGGGCGATTGACTATAGAGTGCATCCCAAGAATAGCGGACTAAAAATGCAGCAATACAGGGTATTATTAGTA
>JAULKM010045493.1:0-12973 GCA_032355605.1 Rubia tinctorum
CTGTTAGTGTTTTGCTTTAATTGCTCAGCATTTCTGTTTCTTGGTAATATGGCTTGGACAGGGGCACAGAATCATCAAGCTGTTGAGGACTGGTTTGCACTGCCATTTTCATTACTTAAGCTCCTGTGCCAGTGGTATCAGTATCACAATATGGGAAAGGGTATCACTCTTTTCCAATTTGTCAAATAGATGTGAGTGGATGGTTCCGTTCCTAGTTCCTACAATATAATCATTCCGTTTGTATGCCTACTGTTTGTGTTTGTTAAATGATGTGTGCAGAGAAATGTCCCTTGTTTATCATGTGCGACTAGTCTAGACTTGGCTGATACTTTCGAGGCTGGTCGTTTTCTTTTACTTCGTACGGTTCATTGCCGATGGTTCTTACTTTTGACAATTGGATTTAGAAATCTATAATTAGTGGTACACAAAAGTGTAACAATAGATTTTGAGCTTTAAAAGAGTTAAAAGTAAATTGGGTGGAGTTTTAAAAGAGTAAAAAGTAAATTGAGTGGATGAAAACAACCTAAAATTTTGCTATCTCAAAAAGGAAAGTGAATCAATGTTGGAAAATCGAAGAAAGTATATCTATAATGGCAATCATGTTTCGATCTTTGATATACTTCTATATATTTGATGGCTATGATGTTTACAAATCTGAAGCTGGCGAAAAGTAATACTCCTCCGTTCCAATCTAAATTGTGCATTTAATTTTTGAAAGTCAAAACTTTTTAAATTGATCATAAATATAAACTATATATATTATAAAAAATATCATGTGAGATATTGTTAGATTTACCTTAACGTCTATTTTCTACATGTCAATTTTTTATTCGGAATTATTATAGGTAACTAAAAATATTTACGGATGTTCATTGAATATCGTGGAAAAAAAATAAACAGTTTAGATTGGGATGGAGGGAGTATTTTGTTGTTTGAACAATTCTTGAAATGTAATCAAGTGCTACAAAAAAAAGAAGACGTTTTTCATGCTTCATTGTTTACAAGTTCATGAACCGGTGTGAGGTCAAGTATGGTATAATCTTCTTGCCTTCCATTCAATGGGCTACACATGAGGATCAAGTTCTAAGAATGCAATTATAAACATACAATCTATAAAAGAAAAATACGGGAGAGAACTCTATTATATTTAGGGCTGTTTGGTATGGGGGATTTCAGGAAAGGGAAGAAAATCAATTTCTTTGTTTTCTTTTGTTATTGTTTTTTCTTTTCTTTGTTTTCCTTTGTTATTGTTTTTTATTTTCTTTGTTTTCCTTTGTTATTGTTTTTTCTTTTCTTTGTTTTCCTTTGTTATTGTTTTTTTCTTTTTGAAGATTACATATAAATAGTCAAATTACATATAAACATCCTACTGTAAGACTAAATTATGATACATCGCAAATTGAATTTATTGAAATCCATTGAAACCTGAAATTCTATCCACTTAAATAGCTAGGAACGCTCTTGAAAACATTCAAACGTTGTTTCACCAACGAACCACCGAAACTGAAACCACCACAAATCTTGTTAGGGGTGTGACTTGAACATTAGACCTCTGTTATAGAAAGGGTGTGTTAACCACTGGAACAATGACTCAATTCACTCCTTTGTTATTGTTTGATTGGGTGATTTAAAATTTTCATTTCCCCCCCTTCAAGATTCATTTCTCACATAGCTCCTTATTTCTTTCTCACAAAGTAAAGACGGACTCAAGAGCAGGTTTTGGAGATGAAAAACTGGCAGGTCAACGTCGTTCAGAGCGGTCAACGCCGGCCCGACCAGTCAATGCCAGACCGAACGATCAACGGCAGCAGAATGGTGGTATGAATCCTTCCTAGCTCGCTCATTTCGAAATTCAGGTATAAAGCACATCCTGCATAACTTATCTTTTAAGGCTATCTCGAAAATATATCCCTACCCCACGTATTAGCTCATTTTCTTACGATATCCATCGCTACCGGCTGTAGCCACGGATGCCTCGTGGTGGCCGTGGCGGAGAGATGATGTGAATAGATGGTTTATTGACTTTGTTAGTAGTGGTGATAGATTGTGGGCAATAGTCAAAATAGGTCATAGTAGGTGGAGGTTACATGTTTTGGCCCACTGAATACAGATCTTTTTGTAGTAGTTTGTATTCGTCGAAGGGAGCCTTCTGGCATACAAAGGAGCTCACGCCGGCCTGTAGCACCACATCTACGGCGGGATTAGAGAGCAATGCTCCTAAGACGATACTTACTATGGGTTATAGAGAAGTCACGTAGTAGCATGACTTCCCAGGATGAAAGCAAGGTTTAGGTTAACTTTATCTTTTTATGCTCATTTTTAATTTTCTAGATGTGTTGGTCCTTTCGTGACTCCGGAGAAATCCAGCTACAACCTCCAAAAATGTTCTTCAAAACAAGAACTACGAAGTTGTTGCAACTCAATAGGGATGGACTTGGCCAACGATGAATAATTATGGATGCATGCAGTACCAGACTGCTTCAAGACAAAACAGACATGCGCTCGAAACTACCCCAACGACACTGCACCGAAGATTAGAGAAATCCAGCAACAACTTCTCCAAAATAACAGAGCTGATGCAACCCAGTGAAGACAGTTTGGAAGGATCGAGTAGCAGACTGCCGATATGGCATGTGGACTTCAATCGGGATATTGGACTGAAAGGTTCATTTGTGGGAGGCTTACCCCACCGTATGTGAGCCAACTAGATGTTCAAGCATAAATTAGATAGATTAGTTATAGTTGTTATCTAAGGGTTGTACAACCTTAACCTAGCAATATATTGTAATAGTTTTATATTAATGAGAAGGAGAACACCCGGTTTTTTTTATTAAAAAAAAGCTTCTTATTTCTATTCTCCACTCCTCTCCGTGGATTATTCCATTCTTCTCTATGAAATATTTTTTTGTTCTTCACGCAATAAACATCCAACAATGAATTGTCATTATCGACCATCACCACGCTTACATTTCATGTGAAAGTCATAATTTGCAGGAGCACTATACGACTTTAATAAGAGGGGGTAGAGTGAAAGATTTCTTAGGTTTGAAAATTCCACTGTATTCGATGAGTCAAGGATTTGCTGGGAACTCTAGATCAAAGAAAGAGGTGGATCCAAATATAGTGCAGAAAAATTGAAATTGATCTAAATGGAAGATGCATAAGAAAGCTTTCTCTTTAGCACTCCATAATACTCGTTATCTCAAAGCTCACGATGTTTATTTTCTAATGGTCTTCAATTAAGAGCTAATCATTAACTGATAACTGAAAAACACGATCACCACTATCGAGCATTTACAACAAAAAAGCTAACACTGATGACCTCATTGATTACTACCATCGAGCACCGACGATGATGATATCCATCATTGCCTTTGACGACTACCACCACCGGCTGATGGAGATGAGCATCACCACCACCTACTGTCGACCACCATTGATTGTTGATGTTCACCACCCCCAATGACCACTACCATCATAAAATTACTAGTTTAGGATTTAAAAAACCACTACCATCATCCTAGATGCCGATCAAGACCACCGAATGCCAATGATGACCATCATAATCACTAAAAGTTTATACTGACCAAAATAATCACTAACATCGAGCATTTAAGACTAACAACTAATACTGGCCACCGCCAATACTAACCATTACCCTCTATTGCCAAATAGTGCCACCTACCGCCAATGATGACCACACAGTCGTCTGATCTCCGGTCACCACCCTGACTGTTGATGTCGACCACAACCACCTATCGCCGATGATGACTGCCAATATACCGACTATCGATACCGACCAACAACACTACTGACATCTAACCACTCATCAACGGTGACCACCACAACCACTGACCATATTGGCGACAGTCATAGCCAACCACCATCACCTGCTTCCGACATGAACACCACCGCCCCGACCTCCGATACCGGCCAACACTACCAATGACTGCTGACCACCACCCATATTAATCACTGATCAATGACAAAAACAACTATCATCATCATTCTTTCTTAGTTAAGCCAAACAAGTACAAAGAGAATGAATGTGAACTTGATTATCCGTCCATCTGATTGGGTTCAATTGAAACCTTGATACCCAGATTCCGGCGACAAAGACAGATATTAGTGTTAAAAATATGGGAGACAGAGATTGAATATTGTTGCCATGAGCTATATTTTTTTGCAGCAAAGATGGTGGTAGTGATCGTAGGTCAGTAAGCAGATGGGGTGAAAATGTCGTTGTTTAACTGAGGAAAAATATAATAAGGATAAAAAAATGAAAAATAAAATTACTAAACACCCCTCTAGAGACGGAAGTTAAAGAGCCAAAGTCCATAGGACCTAAAAATGTCAATTAAAAAAATGTTAGGGAAAATAAGGTGACACTTTTTTATTAAGGCTTGATTTTTTTAAAACTATGTTGCGGGCTAAAAACGTAATTTAAAAAACAACAATTGACTTGTCTTTAATTAAACTTCTTTACCAGTATTTAAATGGAATGAGGCATGACTATTTAAATTAGCCCGCAGATTGGGTCAAAATGTTGGCTCAATTTTGGGTCGAAACGATTTGGGACAGGCCAGTATTAATTGGATAATCTTATTAAGAAACTTTTTGGATCAAGTTACGTCAGTATGTTTTGATCCGAACCAACCAAACCTATAGTCATATTTATAAATGTTAAATTATTCTAAAATTTTTGTAATAAATGAGCCAAATTATGGTGGCCCGAATCCGACCAATTTTTTCCCAAAATTTTCACCCAATCTGACTTGACCCAAATGAATTGGGTCAATTTGAGCCGGGTCGAATTGGGCCGTGCAATTTGAACATCCTTAGATGAGGAAATGCAATTTGAAAAAGTACGAAACAAAAAAGGGAAAATCACGGCCAAGCAAAAACAATAATTTAATTTGGCCTGAACAAATCAGGTATCCTTGGACACTGATGGATTGGTATGAAAATGGATTAAAAATCCTATAAACTAATTAAAAATAAAACTAAAATTCATATGATAGAATGGAACTTAATAACATAAGACTGATGAATCAATATTTGTTGGTCAAACATGATTGGAAAAATCTATCTATGCCTAAATCTTTGTTCTCTGAATTTTTATCCAAAAAATGCAAGGCTCCATCTCTATTGGAAGATATGTCGAAATCGAATGCAATTCAATTGGGAAGAGAGGAAACTGCTTTAACTCAGATGGAGGATAAGATCAACTGAAGGTAAACTCAGGACGGGCTAGTACATATTCTATCCATCTTGAACAAGGTGCAATGTTTTTTTAACAATTGGATCGCAGTGGGCATGCCAATTAGTGTGGGGTGGACAATGACTTGATGTTTGAACCTTGCTTTAAGCGTTGAACCTGTAAGACAATGCCCCAGGTTGGCGGGAGGAAGACTCTTCGATGCTAAAACCAGATAAAAAAATGTATGCTCTAGATATTATTGATATAATGAATATGATAAAGACATAACACGATATTTATTAGGTTGAACCCTATAAGTTCTCTCAATCACGATGGGATAAATATGAACATTTCATTTAGTATTAGGTGTCTTACCACAATATAGTTAACGTATATTTGTCATTTCATTAATATACATTGAATAAGAGTATAGTTCCTTAGATGACTCGAAATGAGAGATCTTCTCATTATATTAGACTCCAACCCAATAGTGATATCAAAATATAAGTGTACAGGTTTGGCTCGAGCGATGGCTTTTTGGCCAACCATCATCAAATATGAAATCAGTCAATTTCAATGGAGTTTATGTTTTTTTAATTCAAACTATTTCGTTGTGACTTGGTTACGTTTGGTTGTGTTTGATCGGAATTATTGTTACACAATGTGGGTTTTATTATCGTTGAAGATGAAAACGAGAGTCTTTTTAGTTTTTCAGCAGTTTTAATTTAAGTGTATGATGCTTTATCGCAGTTAGGTAATGTGTATATATAACAATTTCATTGATATTTGTTTTTATTTCGGTTTATATCTATCAACTGATAAAATGATGACGTCTTAAATTTTGCTCATTAATTTGATCTTCTAATGATGAGTTAAGTTGATGTTGTTGGGCTGGCGATGTAAATTGGATGAACTTTAAGGGACGAGAAAGGTCAAGCGTAGAAGGACACTGTTTTTTTTATATAAGAGTTTTTAGAAAGTTTTTTTGTAGTGTTTGTTATCATTTAGATAGATTGAATTTTCTACTGTTATGGCTTGGTTTGGTATTAAATGAGATTTTGTTGATGTTAATTGTTTTGAGTTGAGTATTATACGTATTTTGATGAGTTTTCAATATTATATCTTTCAGATCTGTTTGTAAAATAAAATGTGCTGAAAATTTTCATTTTAAAAATAAAAGTTATCCATGATTCTATTGATATTTTATGTATTTCGAGTTGAGTTTTACATGGATTTTGTTAATAGCCTTTATTCGCCTAAGGATGAGTTGGAAGATGAAGGAGATCATTTGTTCATTATATTTATAAGTTTTCTATTGACATTTTATGTGTTTCGAGTTGAGCTTTACGTGGATTCTGTTAAGAGTTTTTATTCGCTTGAGGAATTGGAAAAGGAAGGAGAGCATTTTTTCATTCTATTTATACTACTTTCGTTTCATTGGATGTGATACACTTTCTTTTTTGGTTGTTTTTTATGAATTTGGCACACTTTACTTTTATAGCAAGATTCCTTCAATTTCATACACTCATTCTACTTTTCCGTTTCTAAATTCAATTTTATCCACTCATTTCATCCACCTAAATCCAAGCACTTAGAGCTATGGTGCCACATCCAACGAAACGGAGGTAGTAAGTTTTTTAGCAAAGAGAACCTAATAGTTATAAGAGTCCGTCTCTTAAAAGACGGTGTGTCCATAAGAATAAGGTTTAAACTGCAGGATAGAAAAAACAAGATAAATTTTTTGGGTTACATTAATCGGGTTATAAACTTATAGCTAATGCACGTTGAATAATAAAATTTTAATATAACTAACCTATGGAAAGACGGTATCTTCCAAAATTTTCCCTAATTTTTAAAATCTTCAGAATTAATCCTCAAATAAAAATAATTATAAAAATACTCAAAAACCTAAAGAAAGGAGGAGGAGGAGAGAGGGTATCACTATGTTTATAAAAAAAATTCAAGGGATATTCTTAAAATTTTGTGAACCTTTCAAATATATCTCCATAAATAAAATAATTTAAAAAAAATATCTCATATATATTCACTACTTTTGTTACTCCCTCTGTCCAAGATCTATTTGCATTTGTACTTTTTTGACACTATTCTCTATTAAGAGTTGACTGTATATTTGAATAGATTTATGAATTATAGTATTATCGTATATGATATTATTCAATTCGTCGTAACAAATAGTTTCTAAATATCAAATTTTTATTTGCCGTTATTATATGTAGGCAAAGATATTAACAGTCAAACATGTTTCTTGAACAACGTGATATTGATTGTCATGCAAATTTAGGTGAGACGGAGGGAGTATTTATGTTTTAGTCTATAAATTAATCCATTAGCCAGTTGAAAGAAGATTTATTTAAATGGTCTCACAAAAGAGTCTGTCTCATGGTAAGACCAAGGGTTAAGCAGTTATTTTAAAACAATAAAATAGGAGCAACTTAAATTCAAGGTTAAAAGTACAATTATTATTTTTGGGTCATATTTAAAACAAGCTTTGAAGTTCAGGGGCTCAATTGCAAATATGCTTAAAAGTACTCCTTCCTCCTTCGCCCGCTAGACATTCCGTCTCACTCCTTTGCCAGCGAGAAACCCTACGATCTCCAATGGCCAGTGAAGAACTCAAAGGACGCTTGAAGACTGGTGCCATTCCTGGTGTCGTTACTTCGCATCGTTCGATGAGGTAGGGGATAGCTACTTCCTGGCATATTATTGTGATATTCAACCGCTTCTTGTCAGAGATCCCCAATTTTCTCCAAGTGTCGAAATTAAAGGGTCAGCTAATTCTGGCATCAGGTCGGATGCTTTATTTCTATGATTCTGGCAGCACGTTGCTTCTTTCCCCGGGCATCAATTTTCTCCAATTCTCGAAATCGAGTTTTAGATTCTGGTAGCATCGAGTCACCGACGTCATATCATTTTTGGGTTGAAGGGTTTGAGATTCTGGCATTCTTGGAGCACATTGCTTCTTGCCAGGGGATTTTGAGAGAAATTTGCTCCAATTCTCGAAATCAAGTTTGGGATTCCGAGTGGATCCGGCGGATCGCTCATGTCGTCGTTGAATCTTCAGTGAATTCCGGCAGAGTCAGCGGGTCGAGTTCAGCGTATTCCGGCATGGAATCTTCAGGAAGAGTAAGAACTAGAGACTAGGTTGAATGAGTTTCAGATGGGACAAAATCGAATGGGCCATGGGCCATATTGGTCCTGTGTCTAAAAATTGAAATCTAAACATTAAAACATCATATCAAAATTAATTAACATCAAATAAAAATAGTTAAATATCAAATTTAAACTACTAAAAGTATAACATGAATCAATTCAAATAGTTATGCATCAATAACATAAAAATACCAAATCAAACATCAAACTAAAATAATTAAACATCGAATAAAATACTAAAAATACACATCAAAATAATTCTAAATATACACATCTTTATAAATATAAAAAAATACATAAATATATTAAACTAAAAATATATAAATAAAAAGACTAAAAATTCATATCAAATTTAAATAAGTAAACATCAAATGTTACTATCGAACCATCCTGTGAAAATGCAAATAATTTTACGTCATCCTGTGAAAATGTCAATCGACATAACTATCGAACCATTAAACATCATTCAGTACAAAAGGGTTCAAATGGCCTAAAAATTGCTAACATATAAATTGAAAATTTCCAAATCAATCTAAAACGTCAATAACAATTTAGTGTCTCGGCTCTAACAAATAAACCAATATTTATAAAGCATCATTCTCACACAATACATCCCAAACAATCAAATTCTATTTCTTTCCCCTAACTTATTTTCATTCATTGTTTGCTTATTCACTGACTTGCCTTTTATTCTGCTGGTTTCGAAGAAGATGGCTCTTCTACTCCATCAATGCAATTATCAAAGGTCAATTTTTGGTCCTCTGTTCAAGAGAACACCTTCGGCAGCATGGTTCCTCATAGAATTTTTTAATATCTTATCAATGACATCGTAGAGCTCTAGTTTGGAAAGTATTTCTGTGAAATAAACATAAAACATCACATACAGTAATAAAAACACCAATATCTTAAATTAAAATAGCACACATAACATCACTGACAACTACATTGAGAAACATCACATGCAGTATTTAAAACATCAATATCAAAATTTAAAAATATCAACAGTACACACTAAAATATCAAAAGAACAAAACTGAACATCAGTTGCATACATAATTATGAAAACACCACGAGTATCAAACACTGAAATTAGAACATTTCACCAACACACATAACGATACTTAGAGGTTAAACATGAAAGATCAAAGATAAAACCTGAAACATCAATAACAGTATGTAAAACATCACAGCTAAAAAATATAAAACTTACAGTTCCTACTTCATTCTCGATTGCATCAATAATGGGCAAGTGTTCTTAGGTATCTAAGAAACAACAACAACTACACAAAAATTACAAATAGTAACAAAACCCTAAGATATCACACACAATCAAAACAACAAAACAGAACATCAATTGCACAATTAAAGCACTACAAGTATCAAATAATGAAATTAAAACATCACACCAATATAGATAACAGTACTTAAAAACATAAACATCAATAATAGTGTATCTAAAACATCACATGTGAAAAATAACAAAATTTACAGATCCTCTTTCCTTCTCG
This sequence comes from Rubia tinctorum, assembly GCA_032355605.1. NCBI lineage: Eukaryota > Viridiplantae > Streptophyta > Magnoliopsida > Gentianales > Rubiaceae > Rubia > Rubia tinctorum. The sequence continues at coordinate 9,880 of JAULKM010045493.1, forward strand.
ATTGCAGCAACAATGGGCAAGCATTCTTAGACATCTAAGAAACAACAACAACAACACAAAAATGAGCACAAATCGTAACAAAACTCTAAAATATCACACACAATCAAAACTGAACATCAATTGCACACTTAAACATAAAAACACCACATGCATCAAACTTTGAAATTAAAAAACTATACCAACAAAGATAACAATACTTAAAACCTAAAATATGAAACATCAAGCAGAAAACGAGAAACATCAACAACAATATCTAAAATATCACTGCTGAAAATTAAGAAAACTTACAGATCCTCCTACCTTCTCGATTGCAGCAACGGTGATGCAAGTATTCTTAGACATCTAAGAAACAACGACAACACCACAAAAATCCGTAAGAACAATTCATCAAACAAAAAATAGAGAAATCTCCAAATATTAATACAATGTACAACATAAACCCTAGAAAATCACATGAACAAAATAATTAAATAAAAAAACTTAAAATGCATAAAAAAATCAGAGCAAACACATTACTTTAAAAGATAAACACAAAACGAAGGTTGAATTGTGTCAGATCGCCGGAAATCGAAGCTAAAACCGGGAAATTCACCGAAAAATTCCAAACATCTCAACGAATCATTGCGGGCATGAAAGGAGGAAGAAAAATGGAGAGAATGTGCGGTTAATTGGAAGGAAAGGAGCATGTGTGCGGTTAAGGTTTTGACCTCAAAGAAAATAGAGAGAGAATTTGGTTTAAGTCGTGAAAAGTGAGGGGAAAGTGAGAGAAGAAGGTGTTGAGTTTATTATTTATACCTGGATTCAAATGTAAATTAACTAAATTTTACATCTATCCCCTGAATTTTTAAAACTTCAATTTGAAACCCCATACTGAATTTTTTACAATTTAATCCCTGGTTATACTGTAAGACAGTCTTATACAAGAGCCTGTCAATAAATAAAGAGTATGTCTCTTGAAATACGGTAATTCTATAAGTTATGAAAAAACTAAAATTTAAACTGTAAATTTAAAGAAATCAAGATAAAATTTTTGGGTTACATTAATCGGATCAATAACTTATAACTACTGCACGTTGCATAGTAAAATTGCAATATTACAACTAATTTTTTTACCTTTTTATAATTATAATTAAACTATTTTTCCCTTTACAATAAATAAATTACCATAGAAAAAAATGATGATCTCAGGTATGCACCCTATACTGCCGATCGTTTTGTGGATTGCTATATCACACATTGTATTTTACTGTATACGCTATGTATTTGTGCTTCTTGAATACATAATGTATTAAAAAATAAAACTAAATTCAAATAAATATGAAAACTAAAACTAAAATTGAAATTAAATAAATTTAAAATTTTGAATATTTAAAATTTATTTAAGTTTTAAGAATTTGAATTACTGCTGACGGTGGTGGGGGCCGCCGGTTGATGGTGGTGGTCGGCCGATTTCCGCCGACCTCCGACCAAATTCTGGCCAAGTTCCGGCTCCAGTGCGATGAAAACCATGCGATGAGAACCATGCAACGAGAACCGTGAGATGAGAAACATAGGATGAGAACCATGAGATGAGAACCATGAGATGAGAACCAATAAGAACAAAAACCAAATGAGAGCCATGTCATGAGAGTCATGCGTAATGGTTCTCATCTCATGGTTCTCATCGCATGGGATGAGTACCATGCGATGAGAACCAAGCGATGAGTACCATGGGATGGAACCATGCGATGAGTACCATGAGATGAGAACCATGAGATGAGAACCATAAGATAAGAACTATTTCACATGGGTCCGTATTTTACTGTATACGCCATGTATTTTACTTAGTTAATGCATTGCTATGTCACGTCCTGTATTTTACTTAGTTACACCATGTATTTTGTACTAAATAAATACCTTATGTATTATGAATATTTTTAAATTAATATTAAAATTGAATAGTTATTAATTATTAATTGTATTTAATATTAACTAATCACAATTAAAAATAATGTTTAATGATGAAGTTTAAGAATGTGGTGGCGGAAGTTTTTCGTAAAATCTGGGCGGCGGCCGGGAAATTTGGCCTGAAAATTTGGGCGGTGGCCGAAAAATTTGGGCACCGGTGGTGGCGGCAGCCGACCCTGCCCGTTCTTCCCCGATCCGGTTCCTTCTCCTCCTCCCCGGTCCGGTTCCTTCTCATCCCCACCGGTCCGGTTCCCTTTCCTCCCTATAGGTCCGGTTCCCTCTCCTTCCCATGTTCCGGTTCTCTCTCCTTCCCACGTTCTGGTTCCTTCTCATTCCCATGTTCCGATTCCCTCTCCTTCCCATGTTCCGGTTCGTTCTCCTTCCCATGTTCCGGTTCCTTCTCTTTCCCATGTTCCAGTTCCTTCTCCTTCCCATGTTCCCGTTCCTTCTCCTTCCCATGTTCCGGTTCCTTCTCCCCTGCCCCCCCCCCCCCCTTTGGTTCTCATCCTACATTTATCCTTTCTCCTTATGTGAAGCCTTCCCATTCCTTCTCTTTCTCCTCCATCTTTCTTTCTCTTTTCGAAATTGCATTGGTCTTTTGGGTTCTCTTTCCCCAACTCCCATCTCCCCACATTTAATCTCATTTATTGCTATAATTCAAAAATTGGCCCCAAAATGTCTATAAATCACGGGGTAAATTTTCAGAATGTGAAAATTGTTGTTCCATTTTTTTCTCTACCCTTGGGTCTTCAAATGTCATTGTCTCATGAGGTATTTTTTAATTTAATTATTATAGTTAACACTTATTAAATGTGTAAATAGAAACTTTTATTTTTATATTTCATCTTTTATAGTTGTGACATGTTATTAAAATTTGAAATGGCTTTAGGTGTTTAGAATAAATGATTTGATTGGTTTAAAATATATCTTGTAATATATATTTTTAATCCCGCTACGAAAATTATGGAAATAAATTATTGTATGAGTATGAATATTACAAGATATAACATTATCATATTACAAGAATTCATGTTTGTATGCTAGCCTCCAATTATTTATTAACATTGACATTAATTTCCGTACGTCTAATTATTATATATATCATTTCTCGCTTATTGAAAAGTATTACAGATAAATTATATATTAG
>JAULKM010045503.1:0-12973 GCA_032355605.1 Rubia tinctorum
GTAATTAGGATTGTAACTATAACCTTTCAATGTAGGGCGCAATGAATAATTTCTTATCCTTCCTCCCAAGGTTTTTGCGAATGTAGTCGACTCTCTCTTGATTTGCACAACCAATTTCTTGAGTCATCACCGGGTACATGTATCCGTCCTATCCCTTCTTTTGATTATAAATAAAATACATGTACCTTGAAATTGAGAAAAAATTTCACATTAGTTTCAAACAATTTGAAATTAATAAATAGTAAACACGAATATATATATATATATATATATATTGAATAGGTCTCCTGACAGACGACCTATCCATAAGCTTATGGACATGCTACTTATTTTTTACCTTATACATTGCATTTGTTAAATTACATACTAAATTTTGGAAAATTGATTTTTTATATTATATATTTTTTCAAAGACAAATTATTACTTGTTTTAACTTTTAAAATACAATATTTAAATTTTATAAAAAAATATATAACATTTAAGGTAAAAACCACTGTGGATTGTCCATAAACTTATGAAAATGTCGTCTTTCCTTAGACTTTCTTATTACAAGATGTATATGGACATTAGCGCCTAATTAACTTGCTCACATTTCCATAAGTCCTCAAAATAACTCTATGGAGAAATGATATCTCGCTTCCCACCAAATACGTAATCGTTTCCCAAAAACGAGTAAGTTGAGTTCCTTTCATGTGGTTGAACCCAATTGTGTAGCACTCGTGAAAGTGAGCTAAGTCTTTCGGGACTTGTCCTCTTGTGACCGGTTGTCTAATCTTGTCCGATGTTGTTTGGACCAATTTGGTTGTTTTGTGGACCGATTTTTGTGTAGTTTGGACTGCTTTAGGTGTTGTTGGTCGTGGGACTTTCAAATGCCAATCCTTTATAGGATCGACATAAATTAGTCGACACGGCCACAAAAGAAATAGTACACGTGAAATCGGCAATGGGGCACCCTTCACCAATGCCTTCTCCAGAGAAACTCTAGACAAACCTTCTGCAGTTGGTACGGTGTGATGATGTCCCATTAATTCATGCAAAACTCCACCGGCTCGTGGAGTGGTCTACCATCTATCTCTTGATCAATGTATAATTCACACATGTGTGAACCCTACATCGTAGTAATTACATTTTTCAACCACCTCACAAAATAGGTATGAAATATTTAATTAATTTAAATGTGTACCTTTTTATCAATTGTGAGTATAGCTTTGTTGAGGTTGTTGGCCTCGTCATTTGGAGTTTGAATGATTGCCTGCCTATTTACCTACTGATCTTTGGGGGAATGGTGTGATCCCCTTGATGGTGGTGTCCAATCGGGCATCAAATCATCTAAGTTTTCTGGAATAACGAGGCTCGTGTGTTGGATCAACTTCTGAATGAGAATGTCTTGTTGCTCAATTAGTTTCTCTTGTTGAAGGACATGTTTTTGCAATGTGTGGATCCATGATGGTTATGCACGACCATAGTACCGAGTAATCCCAAATGTCTCTCGTTGGGTCATGAACACTCTCACTCCCCTAACGTGACCTGGGTGGTCGGGTTTTCTTGTAGCCTCAATAAGGATGTTGCGCTTGAATGTGGGTATGAATATCCCCTCCAATTCATCATTCTTTAATTTTTCATAAGCATCAAATTGGAGGAATTGGTTAGCACATGTGAACGGAAAAATAAGTCGATGTTCATGTAAGAAAGAAATTGAAGGATTACCACTCGTTCTACAATTTCTTTTTCATCCTCCTTCTCGTACATACCATCCTTGTTTTGTTGGCCTTTGAGGAATAAATCACACTTATCGATGTCATCCACATCCATTGGCCGTACAGTAGCCCTTGCCTCTTCTTCAGTCTTCCCGACCTCGATTGCAATTTGAACATCTCTTTCAAGACATTCTTCCACTAATTGCATTGCTATAAATCCATAACCCCCAGCTTAATCGATGTGGGACTATTCAAACTCGCTATGCATTGTTTTTTTTTCTGCGTACCCCATGTTAGACACATGTCAACACCCACGACACCTTAATCTAAATAGTTTGTAAAATTGACTTTACTTTACTAATGTTAGAATCATTCTCCAATGCCCTTCTCTTGTGGATCTCCCAACTCTCCGGTTGAATGTGTGTGTACGTTATCCACGGCCGATCACATTTTCCCGAGGAAAAAAATGTAGTCCCTGGACAAAGTTTATTTGTGTTCTCGCCAACTCTTGCACATCATGGTCGTTGCTTTTTTCTTAGATATTCCATATCTAAGCAATCGATTTCTAAGGGTCTCTATCAGGATTTAGAATGATGGTTGTTAGAATAAGGGGAAAGTTAGTATGTACAGTAAGAGAAGCGGAAATTAGGTGGCGAAGAACGCAATGGCCATTAAGAATACCTTGCACTCCATCCATAGGTTCTCCTTATAGTCTTTCGGCACCTCGTGTAACTATCAAATTTTATGTCCACCCTTGTTCTTCCTACCTCCGCGACCTACCTAGACCACTTTGCTCTCTCTCTCTCTCTCTCTCTCTCTCTTTGGACAAACACTTGGCCGATTTGTTGAAAACCAATGTAGTTAACTCTTTCCTAGCCATCCTACGTTCTAGTGTTCTACATTGATTTTTGGCTATTCCCCTCTTGTTGGAAACATCATCGATATCGCCCCTAAATCCCAATGTCGCGGGTTGGATATTTTGTGAATGATCATCACGAGTCCTTGTCTTAGAAATTTTTGAACCTACATTCACAAATTCCTCAACAATTTATGAAACTAACTTCATACTACATAGTTAGTGAAGGAAATTGTGGACATGGTGTCCTTTAATTTTTCACTAAGTCAACAAACAACAAACACTGGATAAAATACGAAATATCATAACCACGGGTAATACCTAGATCACAATCTTTAGGTATTCAGTTAACATAGAAGATTAAACCATCAATATAAACATTAGCCCTAAAAAACTCAACCTCTCAAGAAGGCATTCACTTTTCAAGAATTAAGGGTTTATGATCACCAACATTTACATCAAACAAGTGATAGCTTCATTTTGCTCAAAGATTTCCAACCTACATGTAGAATAGTAAATGAGCTTCTTTCCCCATCAAAATTGAGAAAGAGAAGTGAAAAATTTACCTAGATTAAGAAGATAGTAGGTGTATTAATCATGAACACATACCTTTGAAGATGAAGAGAAATAGAGATTTGGAGATGGAAGAAATGGAGTATGAGGATGGAGAGGTTTTGGTGTGGAAGAAATGGTGGGAAATGATGCGTTTTTGTTAGGGCGTTTAATACCCTTCAAAAAACTGACTTTAATGCACTTATTTTTTCCCCGTCTGATAGAGATTCCGAACTTGGAAGACCATTGGCTCTTCATATAACAAGGGACGAATAGGTTCCGAATTCGGAACCTGTTTTAGTATAACCCCCTCCCCCAAAAAATCATACCATCGACATTCAACAAGAAGACAAGCAATTAAACCCTAACCCTCAAATTTCTCTACAATTCTCCAATACCATAACAATATCGAGGCCCAGGAAAAGAAGAGTACTGGGGGGCGAGTGACCGTAGCCATCAACCGTTCACCGAAATTCAGCTGTCAGAACAATTTTTCAATAGAAAGGCGGAATAGAGGTATGTCAAATTTTTGAAACATAAAGAGATTAATTCCCAGGTTATTCGTGCATCGTCGATATCAGATTTGAGCTTGCACTATTTTTTATATCATTTCAAATAATCACATCTAGAAAACTTGTTATGCTTAGAAGAAAAGGTATCCAGGGACGAGGTGATTCAATTTTATGCCAATTTAGGACAAATCATGAATAATAGGAATAGTAAAAAGGTGAATGGAAAAATTATTGCGGTCAACAAGTTTACGATCAATGAGGCCTTAGGATCAAGCTATACCTCCCCCGAGAAATTGACAACCGAAACCAATCCCCAAGGCCCCTTAGAGATCTATCACCAACAAAGTTGGCCATTGGTCACCAAAGCCACCCCATTAGACCCTGTAGCAATGTCTAGGAAATATTTTCATCGAAGTGGAAGTACCTTGGGCTTGGCTGATAGTTATGACATTTGTATTTTAACAGTTGAGTAACGTCTCATTTATGAGTGGGTATGCTTGAATATATTGCCGACCGGGGGGCACATACGCGAGCCGACCATCAGCAATTTGATGCTCTTCTACTACGTGATGGAGGGGGTGAAAATAAACCCAAGGTTCACTATCCTCATGATCATGCTCAAGGTCGCGAATACAAAGATGAATGATCTACCCTACAGTGGATTAATTACGAAAATGATGAAGAAAACCAACGCCGTGCCCCAGGATCGTCCCCTCTGAATGGAGTACTATGATGAGGCTTGGTTCTAACATAAGCAGTTACACCTTGGATTTGACGGTAGAAGATGGGAGCCACATATGATTTCAGGTCAAGCCGCAAAGAATGCAAAAAGGGCTAGGGACGAGGAACTTGATCAAGTCCAGGGTTAGTCTTCTCATAAGTGTACAATTTTAGTTTATAAAGATTTTTAATATTTAGTTTTGATTTATGAGTTGTAATATACTTGTGTTGACAGGTTCATATAGCAGTTGGAAGAGTTGAATTGATCGGTATTTCAATTGCATTCTGGGTGACATGGAGCAAACCCACGTCTTCTCTATATATGGGATACCATCTTCATGATTACAAAGGACATAGAGATGGACAGTACTTGAATCTTTTGCTCTAGGGTTGAAAATTGTCTCCTGCCTAACCCTATGACCTTCCAACCATCCCTCATGTATATGAGTTAGAACCCCAACAAAATTGACCTCGTTAATGTAATCGGTACAAAACTCGATGACCTTCTCCACCACATACCTCTGTACGATACTTGCATTAGGCCAGTACCGATTCTTCGTAAAATGCTTGAATATTTTCATGTACCTATCGAAAGGGTACATCCACCTTAGGAAGACAGGACCACAAATATTTATTTCACACAAGATTGACACATAGGGGGACCATAATTTCAAAAAACGAGGGTGGAAAATACATTTCCATTCGGCACAGAACTTCCACAATCATTGACTGCAAATAGTCCAACTTGGACTCACTAATAGTTTTGCTACAAATGGACTTGAAAAACAAAAAAACTTTGTAATGCACAATCTTACATGGGATGGCAATGACGATAAAATCACAATGACATTCAATTCCTGCATTACATTGTGACAATCATGAGACTTCAACCCAACCAACCAACTTCAACTCCTTAATCGAGACACAAGTACTGATTTGGAAGAATACGCGTCCGAGACCTTAACAATATTAAGGGTCTCACAAAAAGATTTCTTCTCCGATTGAGACATAGAATAACAAGTAGGGGGCAACTAACAATTTTCACCATAACTCATTGGGGCTAAATTCTTCTTAACGCCCATCTCAACTAAATCTAAACGAGCCTTAAGCCCATCCTTTGTTTTCCCATGGGTATTCAACAATGTCCCGACCAAAGAATCACTCACATTCTTCTCAATGTACATAACATCGAGACAACGTATAACACCCAAATGCTCCCAATAAGGAGGTTTGAAGAAAATGGAACATTTCTTCCAACTCCCATCCACGGGAACTTTACTTTTCTGCTTCCCAAAGTCATTGGGCAAATTCTTCACTGTTTCAAATATCTGAGTGCTTCTTCATGCAACCGGAGCTTCTCTATCCTCTACTACCCCATTGAACCATTTCTTTTCCAATCGCCGCAATGGATGGTCCTCCAAAAAAACCAACGATGACCTTGGCATAAAATATTACAACCATGCTTCAATTGGTGGTAATCGGTGTCCTTCTCATACACGGGGCAAGCAAAATGGAATTTCACTGAGTAGCCGGACAAATTACCGTATGCAAGAAAATAATTAATAGTGCAAAATAACATCGCTTTCAGTGTAAAGTATTCTTTAACACTCTTGTTATATGTGCGGACACCCTCCTTAAATAGAGTCAACAATTCCTCAACAAGAGGAGCAAGATACACATCTATGTCATTACTCAGTTGCTTAGGAACAACAATCATCACATATAACAACACATACTTATGTTTCATTATCAACCACATCGGAATATTGTAGATAACCAACATAATAGAGCAGGAGCAATGTGTACTACTAATGTTACCAAATGGATTCATTCCATCGGTACATAGCCCGAACCTCAAATGTCGGGGTTCTTATCCAAACTTGGTGTAAATAGCATTGATTTTTTTCCATTGCTCACCATCTGACGCATGTCTAATCACCTCATCCACCGGTCGATCCCTTTCCGCATGCCACCGCATCAATTTTGCGTCTTCCTTACACGCAAATAATTTCTTCAATTGGGGAACGATTGGGAGATACCACGTCAGTTTTGCCGATAATTCTTTTTCTTTGTTTTAGTTACCACTTCCGCACCCACCGCAATTGCACCCCTCTTCAATTTGTACCGAGGCTCACCACATACCCGACATTCTAGATTTTCATCTTCTTTCCCCTGATACAACATACAATCATTCATGAAAGCATGTTTTTTTTCCAATTCCAATCTCATCAGGCAGAGAACTTTTTTTGCGGCATACAACCTAACCGGCATCATGTTGCCTTCGGGGAGAAATTCCCTAAGAAATTATAGATTTTCGGTCATCGAATTATAGGCCCATCCAAATTTGGCCTTCAAATTTGTTATCCTTAAAGTCTCACTAAGTACCAAATGTTTTGAACCATTGTACAATTGCATCGCTTTGTCATCGAGTAATGCTTGTAATTCCTTGGGTTTACCGTTGAACTCTCTTGCAATATCCTACACTATTTTGTCAAATTCCACATTCCCATTTAATTCATCCCCTACATTCATGTTATTCGAATCAGTCGTTCATGTCGTTTCTCCAACTTCCTCATGCCATACCCAACGAGTGTAGAAAGTTTGAAACCCCATCATCATGAGATGTCCCCGCAGTTTCTTCCTCCCTAAATACACATCGTTTCTACAATCTTTACACGGGTATCGAACTCGCTCAACCCCATTTAGAGAAGCATCTTCAAACGCTACCGTAAGAAATGTTTAATCAATGACATGTACTCAGGTGATTTTCTAAGATCGTCACCAATGAGTTCATCTTGTTCCATCACACTATAAGTCAATTACAATGCAAACCATTAGCGTTCTCACAACAATAATCATAACCCTATATCCTAGTTAACCTAACTACAAACCCTAGTTCAAGATTTATATATGTAAAACTTATAATTTCGTACAATAAAATTTTATACAACTTACCTTCTCTAATGAATACAATGATCTTCAATGGACTAGAAAAAGGAGAAGACTCTTGGATTTTCTTCTCTATGAATATTTCAATAGATGGCCGCATATTTTCTTTTATTATACAAAGTGGGTTCCGAGTTCGAAACCTATATTTAAAAAAATTGGGTCGGAAACCATCGTTACGAATTCAGAAACTAGCCTCCGATTGAATTTACAAACTCGGAAGATCATTCGTCTCATCATAATTGCCATATACCACTTGTTACGAACTTGGAAGAAAATTTGTATCCCTATTCACAACTCGGAACAAGCCTCCATTAAAGGTGGTTATGTTTAATTAGGTCTAATTAAAGGTTGTTTTCAGGTTAACCGCCTTTAAATGGCCATAATTAAAGGCAGTTATTCAAAGCCGCCTTAAATTTATGAATAATAGCCTTTATTTTGACTTTGCCAGGACCGCTCTGACGTTCAGAGTTTGGAACCTCTATATTAAAGCAGTTCCGCATTTTTGACAAATAACCACATTCTATCGCCGCATTTAATGGGCTGGTCTCTACTAGTGATATTTCTACAGTTTTGGAGGTCAAAACTATAAATAATATACTTTAAAATTACAATAATGATGTGATGTTTTTTTAAATCTCATAGTATTTTATTAAAAAATATTTTTATATTTCATGTTTTAGTTTTGAAATTAAATTAAATTATATTAATAATGTTTAATTATTATTGTTAGATATATAACACCCATATTTAATTAAAATAAAGATGAATTGGTAAAAGTATGTGGGACCTATCAAACTACATATGAATGTAGCTTACCATTGTTAAAGTGTGTAGTTTGTCAGATTATTAGGTTGAAAAAATGACATGACAAGTTACTTAACATTCCCCTTGTAGCTCACCATTGTAGATGCTCTAAGGTCATGTTCAATGGTAGAAACCGCTAATTGTCTCTTACCAATTAAATATATTGTTTTTCTCAATATCTCTCTTCCACCTCACTCTAAGAGACTATCCTTTTTTTCTTCACAGTGGTAAGAGAACACTCTCTACTATTCGTGGACCATAACTACTTGATTTTCTCTATCCTACTCATTAATTTTACCATTAACATTTGATCTAAATAAATTTATTCACCCAAAATAAGTTGAATGTGAAATTTAATAATACATTATAATATTTAAAATTGAATTTTGTTTATTAAAAAATTATTAAATAATTCATTTTTTTGTTCTTTTATGTATCGTCATTTTTTGTAAAAAAAATTCATTTCATTTTTTTTTCAAAAATTGTTATATTTTTTTCCAGATTTAGAACAAAATTACAGATTTTTAAAAATATTTACAAATTTTTAAATAAAATTTTCAAAATTTAAAAATTCAGTTTTAAAAAAATGAATGATGGGACACGTGGCCCAATCAGAGGGTGTCATGTGTCCCCTTCTGAATTTTTTTAAAAAAGGCAGGGTTAGTGGGGGCACGTGACCCAGTGCCAGGGCATCACGTGTCCCAAGGGGAGACAAAAAAAGGGGCCGCATTTGGTAGGCCATTGCGTCTGACACGGCGGGATCTTCAACGGGCTTTTAGGTGGAGACCAAAGAGTGGTCTCTTATTAAGAGACTGCTCTAAAGACCACCATTGTGGGAAATTTCGATCTCTAGAGAGGTCTATTAAAATTAAAGACCACTGTTGCACATGTCCTAAGACCACTTTTATCAGTGTTTTTTCTCTCTTAGGTTGTTGACTGAATATAGTATAATAAGACCATGTACAATGCAAAGACCACTCTGAGACCCCTCTTGTGGTTTCATTTTATTAAATAATCAACATCTATCTTCCACCTCAACAATTGAGACAACGTCTAAATCACTCCATTTTTTTCTCCACAATGGTTGAGACCACTGTGAGACACTCCATGAACCTCACTTGATTCTCTCTATCCTACTCATTATATTTATATTTATATTTAATTTAAATAAATTTACCTAACAAAATAAATTAAAATGTGAAATTTAATAATACAAAAATAATTTTTTAATTGTATTTTTTTTTCAAATCTCACTTTTGAAATTAATTTCAAAATTTAATTTTTTTTTATGAATCATAATTAAACAAAAGAAACATTTAAAAAATGTAATTTAGATTTTTAAAAAGATTCAAAAAATTATTTAGATTAAAATAAATAAATATCAGATTTTGTTCAATTTTTTCCATTTTTGGGATTTTTAAATAGCATAAAATAATTTTCAAATTTTTAAAGATTTTTTTTAAAAAATTCGGTTGGGACATGTGGTACCACCAGATTAGACCACGTGTCCCAATCTGTTTTTTTAAAAAGGGGAAAAGGGGGACAGTCGGGTGCCGCATGGCCCAATCAAAGGGTGTCACGTGGCACCCTTGATAAAAAATCAACAGCGCCGCAGCGCCTGGGTCTTGCCCACGTGAAGATTCTGCCAATGTTCAGAGGGTGTCAGCTTTGAGCCGGTCTTTATTTGAAGGACCGTTCCCCAGTCTGCATCAAATGCAGACCACTCCGACACCCCCATTGTGGAAATTTTTGGTCTCGATTTTGTCCCAATTTTTAATTGAGACCCTTTTGAAACCCCATTGTACATACTCTTAATATCTGGAAAACTGGGGTAAAGCCAAGTAGGCACAACCACCTCCGAACTGAAGCATAAGTTTAGCCCCCTTATTTTAGGGGTTATATTGGGTTTAGTAAGAAAAAGTGCCACATGTAAATTTTTGGTTGGTTAAACTTACTTTTTATTATTTAATTAATTTGTTTAATATTTTATTATTCTTCAAGTATAGTTTATCATAATTTAATGCATAATCTCCTAGTTCTTAAATTTTATCACAGTTCTTAATTTCATTCTCTTTTTTTGCATTTTTAAATGTCTCTTAACTAATTAATAATATAAGATAGTATAATTTTTGTGCGTGGTAGTTTTGAATTTTGGTTTAATTTTTATTATATTTACATAATAATTATATTAATTAAATAAAATTTATAGTATAAGATAGACAAATATATAATCCTAGAATATATACGGTAGAGTAGAGTGCATTCATGCCTCGAGTTTCTTGTTTAGTGCACATATACCCCTGAATTTTTCAAAAGTGCACATATACCTCAAATTTCTTGTTTATACACACATACCCCTCAATTTTCAAACACGGGTCTCCGGTTATAGGGGTATATGTGCACTTTCAAAAAACTGAGGGGCGTATATGCACTAAACAAAGAACTTAGGGGCATGAGCGCACTTTAAGTTGATGAAGTTGAGTTGTAACGAGTTGTTGATAAAGTGAAAAATGGAAAAATGGGGTTGTATAGTGGATTCGGGATGTGGAAGTGAGAGAAATTATTATTTATATTAAAAGATGGGTTGAGTTAGGTTGTGGTTAAAGATAGTCTAAGACCACGTACAATGCAGAGACCACTCCGAGACCCCTCTTGTGATTTCAGTTCATTAAATAATCAACATCTCTCTTCCACCTCAGCAATTGAGACAACAACTAAATCACTCCATTTTTTTCTTGCACAATGGTTGAGACCACTTTGAGACAACTACATGGATCCCACTTGATTCTCTGTATCTCAATCATTATTTTGACCTTTAATACTCCCTCTGTTTCATTGGAAGTGACATACTTTCCTTTTTTTGTTTGTTTTTGTGAATTTGGCACACTTTCCTTTTATGGCAAGATTCCTTCAATTTCATCTACTCATTCTACTTTTCCCTTTCTAAATTCAATTTCATCCACACATTTCATTCACCTAAATCCAAGCACATAACGCTACCATGTCAATTCCACTGAAACGGAGGGAGTATTTAATTCAAATAAATTTAACTAACAAAATAAATTAAAATGTGAAATTTAACAATATACCTATGAATTTTTATCTGGATTTTATTTTTTCAAATATAATTTTTGTAATCAATTTCAATTTTTAAATTTTAAATTTTAAATCATAATTATAAAATCATATATTTTTAAAGAATGTAATTTAGATTGTAAAACGAACCAAATTTTAATTTTTTAAAAAAGAAATCAAAAGTTTTAACGGAATTTTCAATTTAAAAAAATTACAGGCTTTGATTTTCAAATTTATAAAAAATCTGTTTTTTAAATTTTATTTGTTATGACACATGGCCCAACCCTGCTTTGCCATGTGTCCCTCAAAAATAAAAAAACTTAAAATGTGTTCTGCATGTTGTCACGTGGGCAAACCACATGGAGCCACGTGGCAAAATGCATTTAATGAAAATGGCATTCGCAGGGAGCATGTGCTCTCTCTACCAGTGTCAGGTTTGGGCCGGTCTCCAATTGCAGGACCGGTCCCTTGGGCTACATCAATGCAGCCCCCTTTGAGACTTCCATTGTGAAATTTTTTTATCTCGATTTCGTCCCAATTTTTAATTGAGTCACTTTTGAGACACTCACTGTACCTGCTCTAAATAGCATATTAGTTTATAATTTCTTTCAAACCCACCCGAACATAAAATTTATGATTTAATGATCAAAAGAGTGCGACAGCGGTGATATTTAGTGGCCACACCCCCCACACCCACCCCCCTACTTTATTCTGCAAGTGGATTATTGATGTGTTTGACTTTCGTTTTCCGCTGGTTTCTTTCCATTCTTGTCTTATTATTGAGTGCATTATTAACTAGTGTGCATTATAGTCCACCAAAAATAAATACCATTTCGAGTATGTTCAGGAGAGGAATCACATTTATTAAATTAATAATAAATCGATCGTGTGATTTTACTTTTTTAGTTCGGTACTTCCTCGTACTCTTTTTTTTTAAAATTGAAATACCGCCCGAAGGAGGTGGGAAGTTGTATTGGATTCCCAGTCCATGAAATGAAGCCAATAGATTTGGCAGCCATGAAGGCTAAGTCTTACAAAAGAGTTCAAAATAAACGACGGATTGTCGCTTCATAAAATAACTCACTATAGTTATTAAACTTAAACTATAAAATAATATAAATTAGTATAAAATATTAACAGTAGTATATTATTCATCTTAATTAGTATATTGATTAAGATATGTATTCGGTAAATAAATACGAAATCTGAGGGAAATAGATAACGAGTTATAATAAACTACATAGAGAGAAAATGGGAAGAAAAATTTCGCATATTAAAAAAATTGAACCGTTAATGAGTAAGAAATAATAATTAAAGTTTATTATTGAATACAGATTGGTTGTATAATAAATTACATAGTAAGTTCTATAACCTTATTGAAAAATACATAAAATCTCGTAATTTTGTAATTTCAACTAAAATCAATACATTAATAATTGAGTGGACATTACAAACCGTAAAAAAAAAAAAAAAAATTTTATAAATTAATAAATAAACAGAACGAAAAAAATAACTAAAGAAAAGGAGAAGAAGATTAGTGAAAGCAAGAGAAAAGTAAAACAAATTTAAAATTGAAAAGGTAAAAAATAATAATAACGAAATGTTTGGAAGGAAAGCCTTCTCAGCATGTTGAAACTCCCATTTAGTAACCCGTGGATTGTACGTGTCCATTTCCTAGAGCAAGAAAACATGCATCAGGTTATAAATACAGGTTCTTCTTCAAAAATGAAACAGAAGGCATTGTGTCTTATGCCTATATAAAGGATATATGGCAAGTTCATTGTTTCTTTATTTTTCTTCTTTCATAA